>OMKL01138625.1:27555-38756 GCA_900302295.1 Parasudis fraserbrunneri | reverse complement strand
GGTGGGTGGTATGTTGAGCTCTTTGGCGATTTCCAAGGCTTTCAGCTGAATGACAGCTCTGGTAATGGGCATACCATCATTACCTTTTTCAGTCACGTATTCATACACCCTCCTGTCAATCTCCTGGAAGCGGCCGCTTTTCTCTGACTGTTTGCATTTTTAAGGCGTTCTTTTGGGCTCACCGTCTCCTAACATTATACTCTGTAACATCATATTTATTGGCTGCTCGACAGTTGTTTGATGACTCTGCTTCATTGATCACCATGATCTTAAAATTGGAATCATAACTCCTCCCCTGTTGTTTGTTAACTTGCCCGACTTTTGAACCACTTTGTTCGACCTGGTCGCTGTGTCTCTCCATTTCTCCAGGCACCTGTCACTGTGTTGTGCGCGCATTCTTTTTTTGCCTGTCACTGCAGGCTGCGTGTGTGTGTGAGAGGGAGATACAGAGAGAAAGACGGTAGCTCGCTTGGGGAACACTCGTTTGGTGCGATCTGTTCATGTGAATGACATTTAAAAGTCTAGACCCTGAAAATAAGAGGACGCCCCTTTTTCAGATTTTTTTCTAGGAAAAAAAACCTGTCATATTTGGCACAATACGGTACATTGCCCATTCATGCTTGGCTATATTAAGAATGGAGAAAAGACTAGAAAAGTATGGATTTCTTGAATTACACAAAAAAGTCTGAATATGGAATAATATTGTTGCTCAGTCCCAACACACATATGACCACACATTGTAAGTAGACCTACGGTCATCTCACATATTGTGGTATTGTTAGTTTGAAGAAGAGACTTGCCCAGCCACAGTCAGTATACCATAGTCCATCATATTGTGGTATTGTTAGTTTGAAGAAGAGACTTGCCCAGCCACAGTCAGTATACCATAGTCCATCATATTGTGGTATTGTTAGTTTGAAGAAGAGACTTGCCCAGCCACAGTCAGTATACCATAGTCCATCATATTGTGGTATTGTTAGTTTGAAGAAGAGACTTGCCCAGCCACAGTCAGTATACCATAGTCCATCATATTGTGGTAGTGTTAGTTTTAAGAAGAGACTTGCCCAGCCACAGTCAGTATACCATAGTCCATCATATTGTGGTATTGTTAGTTTGAAGAAGAGACCTGCCCAGACACAGTCAGTATACCATAGTCCATCATATTGTGCATGGACCCAAATCTTCAAATCCATACGGTCTGGAAGAGGTATGTGATTTTGACATGGGAAGTGTATAGGAACTCTGTAAGGGCTTATCTGTGATGCTAAGGTGACCCTTTCCTGGCAGGACATCTTGGAAGGGGGAAACTTGCGTAACGCTCTCCAGGAGTTGCAACAGATCATCATCACGCCCATCAAGGCCTATGTCCCACCCAGTGCAGCCCAGACGGACTCGGAGCCGAGCGCCTCCCCCTCAGAGGCCACCAAGCCCGGGGCGGACAAGGAGCTGGCCTCGGAGGGCTTCCAGTCCCACAATCCTCCTCCCTGTGACGGAGAGTCCTCAGCCACGCCCATCTCTGACGGTGACATCGCCGGACAGTTCACACGTGTCATGGGTAAAGGTAAGATGGAGATAGTGTTGCTTTTACTGGACTGAAACTAAGTACATATAGATATGTGTGTACTCAGCCTACAAACGATTTTAAGTATTATTTTCTGTTGAAACAATTGGAGTGAACACTGTGCTCATATCTGTTAACACATGTTAGTATAATACATAAAGGTTATACGTAACGATAATACATAAGGTTCATACAGTCATGGAAAACCTGGAATTGTCACAGAATTTGAAAATTGTGTATTCCAGGGCTGGAAAAGTTATGGAAAATGCAGTCTTACGACATGTCTTAAATCATGGAAATTGCACTATATATCATGGAATAGTTGAGGAAAAGTCATGAAATTTGATTTGGAAAAAGGTATATGAACCCTGTACATAGCAAACTAGTAAAACTCGACAAAGGCCAAACCACAGCCACTACTAGAGCAATGGAAGAATTTTGAGTTGTGCACATCCCTAGTCGTGCCCGTGACAGTTCCCGTAAGATAAGATGGGCTGCTGCAGTTGGTATAGAATATGCTTTTTAATCAGAATTGCTCCAAAGATGGTGGATTTAAACAAAGATAGCAGAGCATCTGACAACACTGACCACTTGTTTCCCATCACTCCTCCCAAAGAGATCCTCCCATGTCGTTGAACTGAGTTTGTTAGAAAATGTAGCATCTGTGTTCACAGATTTAAGTTTAGCAAACTAACATAATACCGTGTAAGTCAGACAGTATCATTCTCCGTTTTGCCCCATGCCAAAGACTGTTACCATAGCCTCTGGTCCAGTGCAGACCTCAAACTAAGTTGTTATTTAAAAACAAAAAACAGTATCACAAAAATGACATTTTTGCACAGAATGCCAACAACACTAAACTTGAAGACATTTTGGCTCAATTTGACCTTAGATGCTATAGACAGAAGATAGCTGTAACAGTAGGCCAAGTTCCCCATCAAGTTTTCCCATGAAAGCCTGTATACTGAGAGCAGACTCTGGTTTGCACTGGGGTTTTCCCACCTCCCAACTGAGATGATGTAGCCATGTCAGTAAGTAGGGGCGGAGTCCACCGTCTCTGCAGCCATCTTTGGGTGCTCTGTGTGCATGTAGTGATGTGTAAACCCTGACTATGCGTTGCAGTATGCACCCAGCTGCTGGTGTCGAGGCCAGATGAGGAAAACATCAGCTGTTACCTGCAGCTCATTGAGAAGTGTCTGACACATGAGGTGAGGACCTGGAATCCAAAGTTAATTAGTTGCGCAGAGTAAGAAATTGTGTGTGTCTGTGTCAATTGTTTTTCAATTACAAGCTACATGTATTAAATGTCTTTTGGTGGAAATCATTCTAAGCATTTCTGAGAGTTGGAGGAACATGTTTCTCCTAAGAAGGAGCTCGACACCCTGCCTGCGGTGCTTTTTGAAGTGTTGATCGCTTTGTCTGCCGCTGTCTCTGTGCCAAGGCTTTCACTGAGACCCAGAGGAAAAGGCTGGTCTCCTGGAAGCAGCAGGTGCTCAAACTGCTCCGCCTGTTCCCTCGGAAAGCCATGCTGGACATGCCTGTGTACCGACAGAAAGGGTGAGATAATGTTCTTGTCTCTCTCTCTCCCCTTTCATCTGTCTCCTTCAACTGACGAGGTGTTGCACCAGCTGAGAGTACCACTCTCCTTACTCCTTTCCTGCTTCGTAGCCTTTTTTTTGGGGTGCAGAGGAGATCCTACTTGATGGCTCTTAGAAGCGCCTGATTTACTTTCCCCACTCCTTTCTCTTCTTCCTCTAGCTGGGCGTACGGGTCCAATTCCCTCCCCACAGCAGGCTCTGTGAGTGGAGGTCTGGGGCGCCGGGGCCAGAGGCAGTTCCAGATGGCCCCCCGTGGGCTCCCAGCCGGGCGCATGGGTCTCCTGAGTCCCGGTGGCATCGGGGGAGCTTCTCCACGCCACACGCTCACCAACCCTGCACTGGGAGGCCAGGGCAGACAGGTCAGTTGTCCTGGCATTGGATAGTTATTTTAAAGGACAATACCACCATTTTTTACATGTTGGTCGTATGTTATTCTTGCCCAGATAGGAATTGATACCTGATGTTTTCCATCACTGAGATATTTTCCATCCATTTTGTGCTGAGTGAACACTCATTAGCATCCAATAGAAAGTCCTGTTGTCTGAAAATGGACCCTAAACTCACCACATGATGAAATATGTATTCATTAATCTGGCATCAGACGTGGGAAGTGGAGGCTGTATTATGGCATGATGGAGTAGCTTTAACAACTGAGTTTTGCATGGTATTTTCATCAAATATGGTGATTTTAATTGGATTTTGTGGGGATCTTCTGGGGTTGGTGTGTTTTCCATGTCGAAATGCTGCCTAGAAGGCATCAATTACACACTTGAAAAACATTTGCAATGCATCTTCGTTCACATTCTGTGCAATTGAGAATTTCCAGAGGAGATGTTTGTTGTGCAGAATTTCGACTCGTCAGCCCCATCCAATTTGTCTTATGGTATTGATCTACATGATGATATGCCCAAGGAATGAGCGGCTCCTTAGTGAAAGTTTGTTCTAATTGAAGTGAAACAAGAGGCTCTGGCAGTTGAATCAATGTGCACAAGTCAACACAAGGGGTTCAGCATTTTGTTAGAATTTGGTTCATTAACTTAACATGGCTTGAAGACTTTCTGTTTAATGACTTTGCTGAAAAGATAAAGAAAAAGTGTCCGACCCTAAAGATGAGTGTCTTCCATATAGAAGTCTAAGGAAGAACCTTGTGCTCAAAACGTCACAACAGAAAATAGAAATACTTGAAATGGGAGCTATTTGGTGTGCACTTCTTTCTGTTCAACTCTACAAGATATTGTTTTTATCCAGCACCCATCCTATTAGGCTTTGGGATGTGCGTCTCTTTCTTATCGTTTTTGTCTTCCATATAGAACCTATGGTTTGCTAACCCTGGAGGCAGCAACAGCATGCCAAGCCAGAGTCGCAGCTCTGTGCAGCGGACCCACTCCCTCCCTGTCCACACGTCCCCACAAACCATGCTCCTGTTCCAGCAGCAAGGTACCACATGATCATTCACAATGGCCTTCCTGACACAAAACACACAAATTGCATTAGAATCACCGTTTACATGGTCACACACATGGCCATAACCATCATTCACATTTCCCCCTCTTAGCATATTCTCATTCATTCAGCCTTTATTTAATCTGGATAAATCATTGAGGGCAAGCCCTCATTTGCAATGGTATCGAGTACAACCGTCTAAACAGAGAAAAATTACAGACTGGGGTGAAATGGTTAGTGATCAAAGATTCAAACTGTCCAACGGATACTAATGTATTGAGATTTAAATTGCATTGTAAGATGTTCCATTTGTCTGGAGCACAGAGGCTAAAAGCAGATTTCCCAAATTTGGTACAAACGTGCTTGAAGCATAAGCCAATCATTGGAGCAAGTATGAAGTGATATAAGGTGGATGATCTCCAACTATCGCTTTAAATAAAAACAAAATATAAATGCCAGTGCATATCACGTCTCTCTGCCACACTATATAGCCCTATCAGATGGGATTAGTTTTACAGGGGGAGCCAGGATAACGTAATCATTACCAGAGCATATCCATGATTTTAGTCCTGTCCAATTCTGCCATGAATGTCAATTTTACAGTTTGCATGTGCCCACGCCAGTAAAAATTCCAGCCTCTTTTTCTGACTGTTAAAAGGCAGTAAAATTAACCTCGGGTAAAACGTGTCTTGTCTCAATTGACATCCCTGAGTTTCTTGGCATTTCCAGGCAGGAAGGCACTATTGGCTGTTTTTTTTTATCAGCATGGAGCTCATTGCGTCTGGCTTCCCCAGTATATTATGACTGTTTCATAGTGAACAATTATTTCCGATCGCATCATGGGTGCACATGTATCCAGCTCAATAATTTTACCTTGTTGGATTGTCATAGATTTGATTTATCATTGGAACATTTTAATACCATGTGTGATTCCATTTTTGCTTCAGGCAGTGCATTCAGCATTGTATGAAGTGTGGTGCCATTAGTTTGTGGTGCCATTTGAAACCACAAATGTTAGATCATATTAAATTTGTGCATTATAATGGTCAAATCTATGTGCATATTAAGTTCAGTCTCAGGACACCTTGGTAAAAATGTGTCCTGTCCAAATGTGTGTCTGGTAATCACAGAGATCTGTGGGGGATGGGTAATTCTCTATTCCCATGGTCCCCACGTAATACTAGTCCCATCCAAGTAGGGCTGATCTCTTATCTCTATCTATACTATTTCATATTGAGAACCTCTTGTGTTTTCAGTGCGAAAGATTGACATTTTAGACATGGGAAACTTAATATGTGTTAAGAGTGGGTCTGTTACAGGCCTACAAATGGTCATCCATGACAGAGAGGACTGGATATATGTGACATTGTTAAAAATGCAATGTTATAATATCAGAGAGCAGTTACGGATGTTGTTGCAAAAAGCTACCATTACTCCATCACATCAGTTTTGTCATCTGATTATGATTCTGAACTGTTTCTGTCGTCCACCCCCCTTTCAGTCAAATTTCTGAAGTTTCCCCTTAAGAGTTTGAGGAGTTTTTAAGTTACTGTACCAACAAGGTGAAATAAATCAGGCTCCAGTTTTTCCCTGTGGCCTGTGATCTCACCATCTACCTTGAATATCTTGCTGTTTTGGTACATGGTGTTAAGAAACTAAAGCCCTTATGAAATCCTCTTCCTGCCCTTTTGATATCCTGCTAGGTTTCGAGGAGAGGCACTTGGAACAGTTGGTTCAGTTATTCTATCGATTATACAAAGGTCCTTAGCCACCAGCTCATTCCTCTCCTCCTAATTATATCCACGAACGACAGTGTGCTATTATTGCTTCACCCCAACAACCGCCGCAGAGTTTTTGTGTGAACGCGATAACTCTAATAGCTTTCATTTGCATCTTTGTAAATTTTCAGTGTGCATTTATTACCCCTAGAGGAAGAAGCCTATTGATTTTGGTAACCCCATGACCTTTCCTCTAGCGCCACCATCAGGCCAAACATTCATATCCTACTTGTTAACACAATAACTCAAATAGCTTTCATTCAAATCTTTTCAAATTTGCTGTGCACAGTCATGACCCCTAGAGGAAGAAGCCTTTTGGTTTTGGTGACCCCATGACCTGTCCTCTAGCGCCACCATCGGGCCAAACTTTACATTTTTAGAATTAGTGTGTCTCGAATACCTTTCGTTCTAATCTTTTCTAATTTGCTGTGCACATTCAGGACCCCTAGAGGATGAGGTCCTCTACCCCATGACCTTTCCTCTTGTGCCACCATCAGGCCGAACTTTCAATTTTCAAATTAGTTTATCTCCTGATCCGTTAGTCATACAGTCATGAAACTGGTATCCAGAGATGTGTCTACTCATGCATAACACCTATGCCATAACAACTTTCCCCCATTTTCAAATGTGTCATTTAGATAATTGATAGGCCAAACCACATGACTACCAGATCCAATCAAATTTCAGAAAACCGCATGGTAAACAGGAAATGATTTGTTACAGGATTGAGAGACACCAGTGAAACCATTCCATAAAACAAATGTATAAAGAAAATTAAAAAGAGGTTAATAAAAAGTGGTTAATGATATAATTTAATCTTTACAGACATGAACATGACTTATCAAGCCATAATTTGACAATGCTCACTTATCAGTGCAAAACATGACAACACTTTTTTCTCCATTGTATTAAAACTTAAATGTACTTTGTCCAGCCGTCAAATTTGTTATGATCACTGTTAACATTCTTTTGCTTGGAGAGTGTGCTATTTTGTGTTTTTATTGGGGTAAGAAGAGGGGTGATACGTTTCAAGTAATACACTCCACTGCACCACAGAGAGGAGTCTACTCTCTACATTTGTACAGCAGACATGTACCCATATCTTGAATTGTAGTGGAGCTCTAACATTAGAAGTCACTTTCAAATTGACCAAGGCACATGGGGGTATAGGCGTGAAGACTTAAATTGAGGCAGATATTAATTTGCCTATTTGCTTAGGAAATGTAGCCTTTAAGTGCACACAGAGGGGGCATTTTCACATATTAAATTACCAAAAACCAAGGTAATTTAAATCTGCAAAAGTAATTTCATACTGCGTCAGCCTTGGCATCAGCCCATTGCCGATCCCCAATGTATTTGTCCAATTGCCTAACCATAACACACGCACACGCGCACACGCACACGCACACGCACACACACACAAAACACATGTTGCACAGCAACACCTGCAACATCCTAACCAAGTGCTTTATTTATTTTAGAATGCCAAGTTCCAGGTGCAGACCTGGAGATCAATCCCACGCTGGAGTCACTGTGCCTCAGTATGACAGAGCATGCCTTAGGGGGTAAGTGTCCTCAACAGCAACACACTAAGGCCAGGTTCATACTCCTAAGCAAAGGATGTGGGCAGAAGAAAAACAACATCCCAGCAAACATCAGGCTGAGCAGAGTCCAGGCATTACAACTTGACATTAATTAGCCTTTCATTCAACCCAACTATAAATTCTCACATTGGAAGAATTTGCCAGAAACATTGAAGATATTGTTTGGAGTGTGTTTGCTGCATTTTCTTTCATCTTAATACTGCAGTTGAAACAATGTTGAAAAAAACATTGGTCTAAAGACAGAAGTCAGAAAAGGTTTAATTTTGACACCTTTTTGGGCTGTTGTGTAGACTGCCTGGCTCAACAGCCAATAGACTGCTAATAGAGATCCTAAAAATGTTTGCTGGGATGGTTCGCTTGGTTCACTCATGGCTACTTTTCTTTGTGGGATGAATTCACAAGTACCATAGCCCACACGATTGGTGTGTGAATTGCGCGATCAAACATTTGCTCATTACCTTGTAAAATGGGTAAAGCTGGAGAATAGAATGACCCCATCTTCACACAGCTGAATGGACAGGCTGAAATAGATGTGATAGATGGTAGGTAGTGGTAGAAAACATTAGCCATAGTGTTTGCTGGTGAAAGGTGAGAAGAGGTGAATGTTCTTTTCCCTCAGGTGAACCACTTCCTTTTAGAGTATGAACTGTCTATATGTAGACTCACCACCCCAAACACAGCACACAACTCAGAGAACTGTGGAGTACAGAAGTCTCTATGGAGACACAGTCTAAACAGATTTCAACTTTCTTCTAACCTGCCCTTCATCCCCACTGTCCCTCTTGATTACAATTTAAAGCCTGGAAGATCCTGCTCATTCCCTGTTGTTGTGATTAGTTTAAGACGTACAAGCATCGAAGTATCAAGCTACATGTATATAAACCTTCTTAATTCACCTTGACAAACAGCTTATGCCTGGCATCTCTCCTGGCTCAGGCTGGCTCAGGCTGGCACAGCACCAATACAAAGTTAAATGAAGTGTGGAGGAGAGAGGTCTGAGCATGTGAAACCACTATCTCACTTACTCTTGTCGTTGAAAGGAGGTTGTGGATGTCATCAAAAAAGGCCTTGCTATGAAACTGGATTGCTCTGTGTCCACACTTGGCCTGAAAATCTCTGCTATGTCTCCTGTGGCTATATTTATAAATGTGTGTCTGCATTACTTATGACCTACAAGGCTTATGTTCAAATTGTGGCTGGATTGCACCTACTATTTAGAATTACGATTTCTGAATGAAAGTCTGGCCACCAACGAATTAGGCCTGGAAGATCTATTTTGGCAAAAATTAACATTAGAGCATCTAGACCTGTGGCTTAATGCATCCTGGCATGGTCAACTGACATTCGTTCCATCCAAGTGTGAAGTGCAACTTGGACCTCACTGTCCCAGTTACATCTAATCAGTTATATCCAACTGTTATGTAACTGCAGGTTTGTTAGTATTCTCCTACAATAGAGTTCCTCCTCCATTGGGTTTGGCTGGAGTGGAAACCCCTGGGGGAAATGTTGATGGTGCTGTAGGGCTGGGCAATATTGAAGAAAATAAATATCACAAGATTCAGAAGGACTTTTAGTATATCCCCCATCCTTAGGTTTGGAAAATCACACGATGAACATCCCATTCCTGGGTAATGGGATGTGTAATACAGTTTAAAACTGAAACAGTGATTTTAACACTCAATACTCAAATATATATGGTATATATATTTTTTGTGAGAAATCTCTGACTTGATACTTACTTTTCATCATTCATTTAGACTGCTGTGTATCACGATTCATTATACCAAAAAAATCCCACGATACGATAACACGGATAAGACGATGACGGATACATATCTGTATATTGCCCAGCCATATGTTGCAGTATAATAACTATTGTAAGTGTATTTAAACACATTTCTTTCCAATCTCCTCCTCAGATGGAATTGACCGAACATCAACAATATGAACAGCAGTGAAAAAGAAGAAAGAAATACACACTTCACTTCAGTTGAGGCCTGTTCAGTTCCTCATCACCCAGCACAAAGATATACGCTTAAGAAAACAAAGCAAAACGGTCACTACAAAACGACAAAAACTAACTGTGTATATGTTCTCTGATATTTTTCTACTTTATTATATACAACTAAGTTTATTATAAATGGAATACAGATGATTATTATATTGCAGGAGAGAGAAGAGGTTAATTGTGCAAACTGATCCATGTCGTCTACAGGACTGTGACATGATGATGTGCATAGGCTCAGTTTGCTGTGCTCTTGAGAGGAAAATGGCGGATTGGTGCTGTCTTAAAGGGGTTCTGCCCTACATGTTTCTCCTCTTTTCCTCCCAGCAAAAAAATAAATACAGAAATGCAAAATGTGGTAGAGCTGCCTTGGAGTAAGGCTACTTTCCAAAAAAACAACAACAAAAAACACTGACAGCCACAGCTCCTGTCCCATATAATGTACAGAGTTAAAAGTTTCCCAACTACAAGTAAGGCACTTTTATCTTCCACACACATGCACACACAATCTCTGAAACTGGGCACTGAGCTATGATTGACACACTTCTACACTCACACAGAGCCTCGACTTGTAGCCAGGGCTTGATCCACAAACACAACCACACTTTCTAGCTGCAGCCCAGTGCTCCACAGCCACTGCTAGTGGGGCCTTGTGTTGGTTGGAGCCTTCCTTAATACTCCCTCATGTCCTTTCTCTCCCTCTCTCTCTCTCTCTGCGCTACTCTCCAAATGCATTGGAGGAGAAGGTCCATGGAGAGCAAATAGAATTCCTCCTGTGTGACTTGTGACAGAGGCAAGGACAGAAGGACAGTAGGACAGAAGGTATTGAGGAAAGGCTTGTAATTCAAGCATAGGCATACCCTTCGTCTTGGTTCATTTTTGTCAAATGCAGACAAGGTAGAAACGACTGTGTCCTACTCTCACCTCTACGAAGCCAAAGAGAAGGGCTGTGTGATTGTTAATTCTAGAATGATATTTGTAGGCAAATGCAACAGAGTTGTGTAATAATTGTTTTAAAAGAAAAACAACAATGGCAGTTTGAAGAATTTATGCCAGCTGCAATTTGTCTCTGTTGATATTTTGTGCCCTACTATAAATGATGATGAATCTCATTTTGCGCCGAGGAATCCCCGCAGGGTTGAATAAGGGCTGGTGAGGTTTGTACTGTGTGGGAGCTGATGTGATATTGAATTGATAAAAAAAAAAAAAAAA
>OMKL01138625.1:0-27535 GCA_900302295.1 Parasudis fraserbrunneri | reverse complement strand
TTTGTATTTGAATTAAAAAAAAAAAAAAAAAAGGGCAGGGGAGGAGAGGGCGAAGTGTCTGTTTTCAATTTACAATTTAATGCTGGGTGAGGAAACTTAATGAAACCCATTTCAACCCTCTGGCCCCCTTATGATTGGCTCTGGAAAATGCAAATGAAGCTCCATCTTGTAATGAATGCACCAGTACCCACCTCCTCATCCTCACAGTGCCCTCTCCTCAAAATGGCCAGTGTGGAGATTTGATGAATCATACTTTTTAAGGTGCTTGGATATGTCCATACTTTCCGTTTGGGTCTATATATGTTTCAGTCAAAAAAAAAAAAAACTAACATTATCATGTGGTATCAGTGTTGAATCAAAAACTGTCTTATACAGCCTCTGTCTTTGAATGTGGCAGAGCGGAGGTGCATGTATGTGTAATATGGTCTTAACTTTTGGATCACCCTTGGTTGCATCATAAGGCAGGGATAACCATTCACATTTTATTTCTGCAGAGCCATGGCTGGTCTGTTTAGTAAACATGGTTATTTACGAACATGTGTTTTCCACTTGTATTTTTTACTCTCCCTTGATATTGAAAACTTATGCTTTTTTCTATAATTGCATGTTTTGCCACACTAATTCAGCACTGTTGTAGATAGAGGGCAGAATAGTCATGGTGGTTGGTGGTGCTCAGTGTCACCAAAAGCTAGAGAGAAGAAATGTTGCAACTAATGTTCTATGTTACCGCCTAAATGTCACTGTTTACATCTCTCTGGGATATGCCCATTTCATGTTATGTGATGTCATGAATATTCCATTGTCTCACTATGTAACACATTAAAAGTACTGAAGCCTTCTCACAAATGAGCTGGCTGGGTAGAGCTTGATGACCGATGCCTTCTACCCCTTATCCATCTACTCTATGTAATTATGACTTGGTAGATATTTCAAGTGATACCTGTGTGAGGCATGTACTGCCTGCCTTTCTGATTGTGGAGTGACGAGACTAGTTTTCCTGGCCTTGCGGTAAAACTACTATGCCACATCGTGGTGAACTGTTCATGTGGTGCCTGAAAGGCACAGCCACATCTTCCTCTATCTGTGATTCATAATGATCCTGAATAGTGTTCTAGTCAAGGTTTTCTTCAGAGCAGGCTCTTGGATAGATCTGACTTAATGAATACATCATATTCATGGCCACGAAGAAAATTTGGTTAAAATGTAGACAAATTTAAGATTCAGTTATATGAAGCCTATTGGGTACACTGTATATTGATGCTCTTATGTTATATGGCTCAGATTGTCCTTTTCATAACCTCTCTGTAAAGGTTGGGACAGAGGGAGACTTGTGCAAATACTGAAGATGGAAAGTAATGAGGCCACAAGCCAGCAAATTTTTACAGGTGCCTGTGCATTGTGAAGATGAAGCAGGAGATGAAAATGCTTATCTGAGCCATAGATGATGTGATTGTGTATATAACTGAACACTAATAACAGGCCAAGGAATATGTTTACTCCATGTTTACATTCCAGTGATGGACGAAATGGGTTAGAAAATGCACTTCATAAGTTGAGACTTGGGTATATTTTTACATACCAAGCAGCTACTATGAGGTACAAAGCCTATGTTATATGAAGACTCCTATACCAAGTGGTCCGTCAGATATTGTCAATATCCCTGCCAGGCTTAGTGAATAAAGCAGTCAGTCGTTGGCTATATTGCATCTGTCTTGTACAATTTATATTTAATTCTAATGACTCCCCAAACATTTTCTAATATTTTATGAATGAACATTTTGCATCCCATGCTTACACACTCTACTTTTTTACTGTCACTCATTGTATGTTTGAATGGTCTGAACTGCAGCATTCATCAGATTGACAGTCCAAATAAAGGAGTTAAATTCTTTTGCTACTTGATTCACGACTTGTGTGACTCTTGTTTTCTCATTCACAAAATACACCCTGTACAGGAATGATGTTACAGTTCGTGGTTTTCAGTTTTGCAGACATTTGTCAAACGGATTTGGCTGGCTTACTAGTTATCTCTCACACACACGTAGCAAATGACTGGTCAACTCAATGTTTTGGCAAACATTAGCTACGCTGTTCGAATTTAACTAACGTTTGTGCCGATATGATTGCTTTTCAATAAAGAATAACTAACTTTGTTGAAGTAAAACCTTTCCACCTGTCTCTGGTAAAACTAAACAAATACTTTTTGAATATTCATTATTTATATTACTTCCGGGTTGTGTTTTTCACCATGGTCCCGTCCTCATCAAGCTGCCGTTAGCTGTCTTTTTCTTGCTACTTTATATCAGCTAACCCTTACCAAAGAGTAAAAGAACACTTCTTCCGCCGGCCGGTAATGTAACATCAGATTATACCACTAACTGCTTAACCTTAGGTTTATTGGGATTTTATGTCATTTTTGACAAACCGTACCATATACATTAAAGTACAACGTTAGACATTTCCTTTCAGAATTGCCTAACGTTAGCTAGCTAACAGTTAGCTACAACTAAGAGCTAGCTAAACAGGAACAGCTGCCTTTCTTCCAGTTCCAGCTGCTGTGGCAAACACAGGACTTGGTGGGACATCCAATATTTTACTCCAGTTGCATTGGCAAAGACTGCCTCTATATTTCCTTTAACCAAACCAGCGTTTGTCCATTAGCTAAATTACTTGTTGTTTGTATCCAAAACTTAATTGCTTTATCATCGAGCTGAAGCTGTAATCGACAGTCTGCGGGAAAGCGGTGTCCGCTAACGTTATGTACTTGGCCAGAGGATGAGACTGTTGGGGCCTGGGACTAAGTTAACATGGCAACTTTTTCGATGCAGTGGCAACTGCTGCTTTGCGCCCAGGCCAGCTTTCTCGGGTTTACCACGCTAACGTCAGATTGTAGCTAGCACTATAGAGACACCAAAGCCACAGCTCATACGGGTAACATCGAGTTGGATCACGGCTAATATATATCCTATAAGCTGACTGGCTAGCTACTAGCCTTGTGCTTTCATTCTATTTAGCTATTGCTGGCTTTTCAGTCACATCCGCTGTATTGTTGTGCCGTGCCTCGCTTTGGATTAACTTGGGCTAGTGCGATAGCTAAGTGAGCTAGCTTGCAAAGTGGATCTGAAGGAGGGATGCAAAACTAGCTAACGTTAGCTCTTACTCCCAAAGCTGGCTTGAAACCATGGAACCAAGACTCACAATTTGTGATGTCATCAAGCTGTTGGCCTATGGCTGCCTGTACTCTATGTGGTATCTTACTGGTCGCTGATGTAATCTCCACTGAATTTAAACCAGGCCCATACATGATCCTATTCATTATCACTGTGATAAAACACCTCACCGTGTAATATGACAGTATGTTAGCCAGAATCATCCTAACACTTTAATTGCTCACTTTAACTAGAGCTGTCGGTTTTGTTTAACAGGTACATGAAGTCTCTGACAGTGATGCATGGACAACGGTAATGACTGCCAGCTACCGTTCTGGATGGAAAACCTGCCGTTGAGCGCTAAGGGCACTCGCAAGTCATCATTCACAATTTCACTGGAGTGGATTCTTCCAGTGCAACTCTTATTATTTCAATACGTAGTTCAACTGTCATGTCATTACCAAAGGAGACAGAGGATCGAGGGAAAGACAGAGAGCGGGGAGCCCGTCCTAAGGTGAGACAGAGCCGATCAGAGGAGAGAAGGGACACAGGTGGAGGACGGAAAGGGGGAAAGGGGAAGAAAAAAGGCCTTACTACCCATGAGACAGTTTCTGAGCGACCTGTCAGTGATGGCTTTGAGTATGGCGAACTGTTAAATAGCCTAGACACCAGGGACCAGAGTTCATTTTCTCCTTTGAAGGAGGGTAAGAGATGGCAGGGCTTGGAGGTTGCTGCCTCATTACTAGGACAAGACGGCGCAACCACCAGGCCAGGGCAGGGAACAGATGGCACGGTCACTGAGCTACCACCACCCTGTGAGGGCGAGGGCAGGGGGATAAGTGGCAGCCGCACTCTCCGCCAAAAAATCCAAGATGCCATGGGGCAGTGTTTCCCCATAAAGACCCACAGCGCAGCAGCAGCGCCAACTCCACAGGCTCTCACACCGTCAACGGCTTCCGCCTCCTCGAGGCGCAAGATCCATCTGAGTGAGCTGATGCTGGATGACTGCCCTTTCCCTGTAGGCTCAGAACTGGCTCAGAAGTGGTACCTCATCAAGCAGCACACAGCCCCCATAACCCAGCCTCCGCTGCTGGATTCCATGGTGGTCAGCAGCGCGTCGACATCAGCCATGGCTGCCGTGGTGGAGGATGTCGACGACCGGTTGCGAGAGCGCAGGCGCATAAGCATCGAGCAAGGTGTTGAGCCGCCACCCAACGCCGAGATCCACACTTTCGAGGTGACCGCCCAAATCAACCCCCTCTACAAGCTGGGTCCAAAACTAGCTCACGGTATGAATGAGCTGGCGGGGGATGATAGAGCCACCATTCATCAGCAACAACAGCTCCTTCTCCAGAGGCAGCAGCAGCACCAGCTCCTCCTACAGAGCTGTCTGGACACTCTGGATGAAGTAGTGGCCTCTGCTTCTGCCTCTGCCTCTGCCTCAGCCTCAGCCTCAGCCTCAGCCGCTGCTCCCACAGCCACCTGTGATACTATCCCAGACCCTCTGGTTGACCCAGAGGTGACGACGAGCCAAATGCCGCCGAGAGCCGCGGTCCCCCAGACTGAGCACCCCAAATCTCAGGATGGCTACCGCATTCACACCCAGATTGATTACATCCACTGTTTGGTCCCAGACCTGCTGCAGATCACCAACCTGCCCTGTTACTGGGGGGTAATGGACCGCTACGAAGCAGAGACCCTGTTGGAGGGAAAGCCCGAGGGAACCTTCCTCCTCCGTGACTCCGCCCAGGAAGACTACCTCTTCTCCGTCAGCTTCCGACGCTACGGCCGCTCGCTTCACGCTCGCATCGAACAGTGGAACCACAACTTTAGCTTCGACGTGCACGACCCCAGCGTGTTCCATGCCCCCACGGTCACAGGCCTGCTGGAGCATTACAAAGACCCGAACTCCTGCATGTTCTTTGAGCCTCTGCTGTCCAACCCCATCCACCGTACGCAGCCCTTCAGTCTGCAGCACATCTGCCGAGCGGTCATCAGCAGCCGCACCACCTACGACGGCATCAACATGCTTCCCATTCCAAATGCCTTGAAAAAGCACCTGAAAGAATACCACTACAAACAGAGGGTGCGTGTACGGAGAATGGACACCTGGTGGGAATAAAAAAAAAAAGTGCTAATATTATCGGACAACAACAAAAAAACTGCTAAAAACAATTTCTTTTTTAAAGCAAGTCCCTCTTACTGAACAATGAGTTGGCTCCCTCTTCACTCCCTTTGTTTATTAATCTACACTGCACTGTACTTATTTATTTTTTTTGCTGTGTATGTCTTACACTAAAACAAAATGGATAAACAGTATGTTAGTTGAAGTATCATGCACACTCCAAATTCCTTTATGCTCACATTAAACATACAGCTCATTTTAACAACAAACGTGTGGCATGCGCACATTTTATCTTCATGTGTCCTCTTTGTGTTGAAGTGTTCCAATCAGATGTGCAAGATGGCTTGACAAAATCTGTGTAATTACCTGGCAGTGGGGGAATGCTCCCTAATGTGATGTGAGATGATTATGATGGAGCAGTTAATCAGACAGATGCTGTGAAGGTAGAACACATGCAGAGAAGAGTTTCATCTTGCCTCTGAGGCGTGGAACTGTTTTTATTTAGCTCTTGACATATTGATCATGTGATCATCATACCATTGAACCGGAGTTGGACGAATCAAAGGGATGAAGAACTGAAATGTATGTTTGTTGACCAGTTCAGGAGGAAGCTAGTATACTAGTAAACCGAGTAGTCACCTTATAATGAGGTGATTAACTGACATCGGTATTAGTTTTTTTCAACACTCTGTTCCAAAGGGAGGTATGTCAATTGACGTGAGCAGAAACAAAAAAAAAAAATCCCCTGTATGTGTGATGAGATGACTGTTTGAACATTTTTTACCCTATACAAAATCAAAATGTCTTAAAATGCCTTACCCTTAGAATTACACGAATATAAATTTGACAATGGTCCATTAATGTTAGTTTAAAATAGAATTTACTGTGGTCTATTGATCTTACATTAAAATATAATCTTGAAACGGCATCAGAATCACTTTCCCCAACCACTCACTTTTTACACTATTTAGTAAACCAATTCAGGCAGAGTATCAGGGAAAATACAAGAAAAGGTGTGTGCACCTCCTGCCAATCTGTTGCTTTCATATTTTGGATCAAAAGAATGTCTCATGTTTGTGTATTGATATGACACCATTTGTCACCTACTCATCAGAAAATTATGAAATATGCATTAGCTCCTTTCACGAGAGTCATCTGTTACTTCAGTAAGGGGTGAAACATCAATATATTTATCAAACTGTTTTATGTAAGGGCTCATCAGTCCTTTCACTGTGGTTGGAAATTGTGGTGTATAATTGTTTGATCTTGGGCTTTGCTATAATGTATGGCTCATGTTCTTACAGTACAGCTCAATTCAGTTTTTTTTTTTTTTTTACATTACCAGATGCTTTTTCAAAGATCTCTGATATAATATGGCATAGATTTGTCTGCTGGATGAGTGGATTGATGTCCAGAGCCTGAGTAAGCCAAGGAGCTATCATCCTGTTGGCAGTCTGTGCTTCACACTGTGCTTGGTGTCTCCAAGCTAATCCTCCTATAAAATTCAATGAGAAAATTAGCATAGGTAATTAACACTGGCATATTACTCGTGATGAATGGGAATATCGTGGCAGTAGGAAAATCAGTCTGAGTTTGCTCAGGGCCTGGACATTGAACCAAAAATCATTGCCACATTATGATGAGTTCTTTGAGGAAGAAAAGGGCAATCACTAAAATATGCATTGTAGAGAACTAGTGTAACCTGTACATGAAAGTTGCAATAGTTTTGGTCCAAAATCTCTGCCAGGCATCCTAGGGCACTGATCAACCCTTAAAGAACCCATTTTGGTCAAAATTTCTTTTCTTTTTTTTCTCAAGATGTTTTCACAGCTTTTCTTCAAAACCTATCATTATGTAATAATTTTCTGATGAGTTTAACTCAAACCGTTAAAGTGTTTCCCACAAAATGTCATTTTTACCCACAGTACATTAAAACTTCAGATCAAATTGGCATTTGGTTCAGAATATAAAGCAAAATTTGAGAGATTAGTTGACAAGTATTATTTATCTTGCTGTAGTTTATCTGGTGCTATTCCGATGAGCACACTTCTATAAACATATTTGCATATTCAAATAGAATCTTTATCCCTTAATAAATTAAATACATGAATATGCCATACATGCTCTAAAACAAGACAGAGTGCAAACCTTTCATCCAAGAATAACTTTAATTTGACTGGTTAACTGGGGCCTATTCAAGGATTAATTGCATAATTTACCTATGCAGTGATTGACTGCTATGTGTGAATAGCATTGGGTATTAATGAAAACACACAAAGGGAGACCTTGGTGCTAATTGGTGTGTGCGCTAAGCAACAACCACAGAAGACAGCCATCCCAGCTGTAATGAGTGAGCGTGGAGAATGGAGCTGTGACCATCTTTTAAATCACCATGACGCTATGCTTCCCGTTTGAGATGGTTTACGTGATACACAGGATGCAAATCATCCCTCATGGACCCTATTATGCCACTATGAAGTATTTTCTTGTGATAGGGAGGCATTTGACCTACAGTGTAACAGACACACCATTAATGAAGTGTGAGGCTACGAAAAGGAAGGTTAGACTATTTGCATGATTATCTTTTGCATAAAGGTTTTTGGCCTCTAGCCACCATGATTCCTTTGTCTTGTAAGTCTTCATACAGTGCTCTCCAGAGCAATTGGCACACTTGGTAAATATGATATAAACACTCTAGGCAAAATGTATATGAATCATTCAGATTTACCTAAAAATGCCAAAATTTATACACAAGTGCAGTTTGATGCCCTGAACATTTTCACAATCTGAGCCATTGCAAAAATGGTACCCAACCTCTGTTACAGCCAGTTCTCTTTTCGCCATTACCAACAAATGGGTTTTCCTCCATATCTGCTGAACTAAACATAATAGGGTTGGCAAAAATGTGCCTACCACCACGTTTTCATGGTCAGGCAATGCAATAATATCAAGGAAAACATAAACTGTTCAGATTTCTATATCATGGCAAACTCAATGATATTCTGTAAAGTAATACACTGAAATTGCAGTTTTTAAGAGTAGAGAACATATTTGCCATTTTACTGTCAAAGACAGAAATACAAGAAACACGGGTACGCTTGAAGGCTTTTATTATAAAACCAGGAACAGACTGTTGATAATGAATCAAAAAACATTGTTACACTCAAGAACTATTATTCTCAGTCTCCTCCACATTGACAGAGAACTGTAAAGTAATGTTTTTATGCTTTTTTTTCTTACAGCCAAAAGCTCAAGTAATGACTGATTTGCTAGGATGAATGGTAGACCATAATGGTGTCCAGTTGTTTGGGTCGGTCCAACTCTAATTTGCCGGGGATGGCATGCGTGGAGTCACCTTTAGAGCCTGACCCCAGCGGTATCCTCTTTCGTACACAGCTCTCTTGATGTGCTGCACCAGAACATTCCAAATGGGAGGGATTTGTTCCATTCCTCTTCTTTTCCTAGAAAATAATTCAATATTGATGTCTTGGTTGCTGATTGAATTCAAGATTGCTGTTGGCATGATCATACATACGAATGGTAAAATGGTCCACACTCCAAATCAGAAATGATCTTTGGGGAAAATGCCTACAGTATGGGACATTTGCAAGTGATGGGAAGGTCTCTATTGCCATGTCATATGACATCCAGGAGTCCCATCCTGTCCTCGTTCCCTTGTAAGCAAATGAGAACAATGTGTCAATACCTGTTAAAGAAGGGAACAAACGGAGGGCCTTTGGTTTACTTTGGCCTAATGAGAGGGGAATCTCATTTGTAGGTATACAAAAGGGAGGGCTCTGTCCAATCAGAGGTTGGCACACTGGTTATCCTATGTGCACCCTCCTCCCCAGTTTGTGAGGCCCCACTCGTCTCAGAGATGAATTATAATTTAATACTTATGAGGGTTTCATAGATTTGTGATAGTAATAACATTGCTTATTAGACAAACATTTAAACAGGTACATCAAATATTTCCCTAGACCATTGGTTCAACCCTTTATCTTCAGGGTCATTTACTGGGCAGGAATTTTACCTTAAGGACACAGGAAGACTTGTGATCATAACCTTTTATGGTTTTATGATTGTAAGTTCAGTTGGCCAGGCTTGTCTTCACCATCTATTGTTGTTTCACAGAAAAGAGTGTTAATCTTTGTTGTATGTGACTTGCATAATCATAACGGTTAAAATAGCCAACACACTGTATATGAACTTGTTTATCTTGAACTTGCACTTTTTTGGACCATTTAACAACTTGATCAGAACCATGGTCTAAAGAATGTTCTTGTCAGCTTAGTTGTGAGAGCAGAATCTCTTATTTATATGACACATGAGCAGGTCCTCAAAGTTCTTGTTCCTTTATTTGATAGACAAAGAAATAGTTTGTAGTTTAAGTAGTTAACAACACCTCAAAATAGAAAAAAGTAATTAACAACTACAATAAATTTGCAAATTTGAAATTAGTTTAACTACCAGCAAGCTACTGCAAAATGTAGTTAAACTACTAACCTTGAGGGGATGTTGACAGTTTTGACTGTGACATGCCACTAATACGATTGGATGATGGCAGATGCTTACTTTACGAGTTCAGGTGATCAGGCATTACCCATAACGACAGCTTCTTGAAGCTATGCACTAGATCATACAACTAGAGATACAAACATATGTTCAAATATTTTAACGTTTTTTGATTCATTTTCAACAAAGTTGTCAGTTTTAATAAAAGCCCTTAAACTGTCAAGGGGAACTAACTGTGTTTCTTGTATTTCACTTTCATTGTCTTTGATAGTAAAATGGAAAATATGTTCTCTGCTCTTTAAAAACTGCAATTTCATTGTATTACTTGACAGAATATCATTGAGTTTGCTATTTTCCTTGGTATCATTGCATTCCCTGACCATGAAAACATGGGGGTAAAAAAAGAAATGTTATGTTCAGTTCAGCTGAAAAACCCATTTGCTGGGAATGGTGGAAAGAAAAATGGCTGCCACAGCCGTTGGGTGCCATTTTCTGTGATGGCTCCAATTCTGAAAATGTTCAGGGCACCAAACTGTTTGAATCAATTTTGGTGCTTTTAGGTAAATCTGAAAAATTTGGCCTATTATTGCCTGGACTAAAAGAGAAATTAACTAACTGAGAAAATTAAACAAGTTACATTGAGAAAATTATACTCCCATTCAAAAGCAATTGATCATTAAAAAGTTATTTACCCCATTGCAATGCAATATTTCGGCCTGCTAAATGTTTTTATTTTTGTTTACATTGTAAATTTCTACTCTTGGTTGTATTTCTATTTTCTGCTTTCTTTCTGCCCATACATCAGGAGTCTTCTGGCATATTGTTTTGAGATTATTTTCAAAGCCTCATCTGCAGCATATTGCATTTTAGTAGGCCTACTCATATAACTTTTAGGTATGTACCTGGTTTGGCTATTGTTTACTTTGGTACAGTGTTAACTACATGACTTGACTGAACTGACTAAATTAGAAGTATGTATTATTGGCTTATTATAACACATCCCCTTATCTGTGATCTTTTTGCATATTTAAAGCAGTTGATGGTTAAATTTCTCCCTCAGAACCTCAGCGTCTTCCATTCCATTCCATTGATCATCCATGCAGTCCAAATTATATTAGAGTATTTTACTAAGTCTATAATACACAATACTAGAATGCCAGATAACACAGAATATCTGAAAATGGAAAGCTCTGAAAAATGCACTGAGATGTGTTCAAATGCAGGAAGCTACAAATCAAGAGCTAGATGGGTCATACTTGAAACAGGTGATTTTGAGTTTGAATAGATGTGTATAAAACAACAAAGGAAGTCTCTAATAGCATTATAACAAAGGCTGCCAACAAGAACACCTTTTTTTAAGCAGCTCAATCACACAGTGGAAATCAACTTCTTTTTAACAAGTGCTTTTTAATATAGCTCATGGCTTATTATTTTTCTAGCCTCTTTCTCCTCTTTGCCAACAGTGCACCCATTAATTCTGGAGGGCATAGTGACACGGCATTCTCTTCCATATCAGGAAATTGTCTATTTTCTTTTCTTTCCCAGAGAGCAGTAGGCCTATGCACCCACACCCTGACATTTGGGTTCTCTCAATTAAATAGCCTTTCCTTCTTCTGTGTGTATACTCTCTGGCCAATCAATTTGATAAAACTACAAATTAAGATGCATTTGTAAGATATACAGTACATGTGCCCTAGTGAGCCAAACAATGCTGTGCTGCAGGGAATACACTAGGTGGCTCTAAAGAGCTTCCATGTTTGACACTGGCTGCCTATGTTTGCATGCTTGTGTGTGTGTGTGTGTGTGTGTGTGTGTGTGTGTGTGTGTGTGTTAGGGGTGGCATGTGTGGGGAGTGTGGCTGCTGCTGCTGCTGCTGCCAGCGCCCTGGTTCTCATCATGCAGGTATTACAGGCACTGGGGGAAAAAGAGGACTTTACCATGCCTGGATCAACGGACCCAGAGGGACATCAGGCACAAGCAAGGCAGAAAGCAGATTGGCTACACATACTTAGTGTGTTTCAGTCTGTTTGGCCCTCTTTTTACCTTCCATCCATTGAGGGAGAAGATTTTCCTCTGAGCCTAATCTCCAGAATGGAACATCATGAGGGTGGAGAATAAGCTTGGAATGTTCACAACACCTGAGGGACAATCGTTTCCCAAATAATCTGGTGGTCATATAATCAACCCAACACCATTGAAAGGGCTCGTCTTTTTGCTCAGACTCAGCTCATTTGAGTGTACAAAGTGCACAGGGAGTGAGCCTATGTGTGGTGGTATGATTTCAGTGTGGAGGCCTGTATAGTCTCCTGAGCTGGAATACCGCAAGGTGCACTCTGTATTTAGGACATAAATCCAGGGGAGGGTGTATCAAACTGATTTGAGATTCTTGCAGGATGCATAAGACACGATTCCTGTTATTCTCCCCAAGAGGAGGAATACATTTCTCTAGGTAGCAGTTCTGGCAGAGGAGACACTGCAGCTGAAATTTTGGGTCAGCAGATGAATCCCGCTGACAATTCAACCTTGAAGATGAAGGTAACATTCCTGTGTGTTTTTGAGTCTCTATCATCCCCCCTTTTCATAGATTACTCTTTCTTTGTCAATATAAAATATAATTGCTGCTGTATTAAATATTTGGTTCTTAAAAGTTTCAAAATAACCCCATAGGAAGTTTTATTTTATTGTATTTGTATTATATATATTTTTTTTATTTTATTTTTATTTTTTATTTTATTATTTCTTTTATTTTTTATAAGGGATAATTTTACATTTATTGCCTTTTTCCCTGAAAGCAAGCCTTTCTTTGACACCACGGCATTTCCTTTGCCTCATATTCATAACCCAGTACATCCCTATTCTCTCAGGCATATGCTAACTGATTAGTTCTTTGCCACAGAAAAGAGACACGTCTTTTGCCTATTGGTCCTAAAGCTGTTTCAGCCACTTATTTTACTCCAGCTTCTCCTTGTGGCATATTCTCATGGCAGTGTTTCCTCCTACCTCTCACTCACTCCTGCTATGCCAGCTCTCAGCTGGGTGTAGCCTACAAGCTATACCACAGAAAGCCAGTAGATGCATTGTAAGTTATTTATCTATAGCCTGGAAATAAATGTACTAGGGGGATGGGGGATGAAATTCCATGTATTTGAACCAAATGTGATGGTAAATGATACCATAATGTATTGCATTCTCCAAACAATCAGTTTCAATGATGGAGCTACATACAGAGCAAATATAGTAATAGATCGGTTTTGGATGGTTGGGATTAGAATACTTTGTGAAAAAATGTGTAGTTGATTGCTACAGCTGCTGGTCACACATTGGGGGTGGGGGTGGGGGGAGTTAACAAAGAGCAGTTTCATTAATGTACTAACAACTGATGAATTTAACCTACATAACTCAGACTGTTGGTGACTGATGGGGAATAATCACGTTTATGCCTGAGCAGATTATTCATGGAGGCGCACAACAGAGTCTTTAATTGAGGATAGAATTTAATGAAGCATCATGTTGCAACAAGGAGAGATACAGAGTACAGCAATGATTGCCCTAGACTGGATCTCTCTACGAACGGCGAGCTAACAAAGTATTTATACAGTATAGAAGACAAAATAAGTAGAACATAGACATACAGAGTGTACCAATAACAGATAGATATTAATGGGACAAGTGAGAGGATAGAGAGAAATAGGTAAGGAGTGAAGGATGCTAATGATGTCGATATCAATGTGTGTCAGAGAGAGAGAGAGAGAGAAGGTCTGTGGATTTAATGTAAAACTGTTGATCTTTTTTCTCAATGCTTTTTCATTGTTGTTCTGTACTTCATCAATAAAACACACTGAATTTAATTGAATTGAGAGACCAAGAGAGAGACAAAAGAGAGACAAGAGACAAAAATCCCAATTTTATGAGGATATATGTTTTTTAATTATGTGTATGTTTATTCAAACACAATCAAGGTGCATACTATTTTTTTGTATATTGTTATTAATGTTATTCACTTACTATCATTTTATATGTTGCTTTATTATGTGAGTAATATGTGAAACATGCTTTGGCAACATTGATTTGTTATTGCCACTGTGTTTATGCCAGAGCCTGAAAATCACTGTATGTGTGTGTATCATATGTATGTGATATATGTGTAAAATCAAAAACACAGAATAAGCAAAGTAAGATTTTCAGTTTCAGGTATTAAGGTTCATGTTCTCTAAGAGTGTGTCCCAGTTAATGGGTTGAAGTGAGAGAAAATGTATTTGGGAAACATAAAGCATTTTCAAGTGTTCTTAGGTGAACATGCGGACTTCGGCTTGTAATCAAGAGACTGTGGGAAAAAATAGACATGACTCATCCAGTCTTCTAACATGATTGACCAGGGCATGTTCACACATAGAAAAGGTGAAATCTTTCCTATCGGAAGGCAATTCTTTTTCCACTGAAAAGCATCTGTGGCCATGGTAGTTACAGAACATCTAGAAATGAAATAAAGAACACCCAAAAGGTGCAGGTCATCAGTTTTGTAAGAACAGAAAAAATGATGTGAAGACTGCACACTTCTCTTCTGCAATTGAGAATATTTATTGGACTATGTTATTAGTATCACCAACATATTGCAGCCTTAGCTTTCATGATGAACTCAGACTGTCAAGGCAGCATAGATAAGGTTCACAGACACCTGTGTGTAATCGACATTCAGCAGTTCTATCTGTCTCAAACAACAGCTTTTCTTTGAAGGCCAAGGGACGGAGTAAAGCATGAGGCAGTAAGTCCTGTTCTCCCAGCATCTCTTGTTATTTTCCCCTTTCAGCAGAGCTACAGAGGTACATCTGAGCAATGATGGGCAGGTCAGGGGAATGCATTGGCACCATGACACTGTTCTGCCTGTTGCTTCCCATACTGTCAAAGTTAGGCGGGGTGAAATGTCTATCTCATTTCCCATCAAGGTTGGCGAGAGAAGAACAGAACAGAAGAGTAGGACCTAAAAAGTTAGTTTTTTGAAAACCACTTGTGTTCAGGTGATGCAACTCAAATCCACAACTTTATTTTGTTTTTATTTTTTTTATATTGTCAAATAAATCTATGTATTTTTTCATATGTAGATTACAAATAGTTGACCTAACAGTGAATGTATTATTTTAAAGTTTTATTTTAAACATGCCCTGACAGCTTGAGATGGCCAGCGGCAAAATCCTAGAAGAGACCTACCTGAAATGGATCCAATACAAAGAGGAGTGTTTCAAAATGATTGAAGATGAGCCCTTCCCCCAAGGTAAGTCCAGAACTCACAACAGTCAAGAAAGTGTCCAGAAGAGTCCTTTCAAAATGTTCCATCATCAAAATGATGTATTGTCAAATGTTGAAATGGTCATATTAACTGTTGTGTCAATCAATTATATCAGGTTAAAAATATTCAATTTATTATTCTGAGAACATGGGTTATGTTTTGGTCTGTCGACCCTCGATTTCTCATAAAGGAAAAGACCTCTGCTCATTGGTTGTTTCTACCTCCTGGAGTGAACTTCCATGCTACATGTTCAGTGTTTCCTTCTCTCAAAGGCTTGTTCTGCAACAGGACATTTGACAGATATGCTTGCTGGCCCGACGCCTCAGCTGGGACTGTTGTCAACATCTCTTGCCCCCACTACCTGCCCTGGTACAGTAAAGGTAACTTACACTTTTTGTCTTGTCAGAACAACGTTCTTAAACTCCAAATTATGTTGTCAACACTTCCCTGACTTGTCAATGGACATGTTATTTACCATATCTTCAATCTGATCAATTATAATTGAAGAACGTTGTGTTTATGTGTATGTGCGTGCTCACAATTTGTGTTTGTGTTTGTACTAATGTATGTGTGCCTGTGTGTGTGTGCAAGTGTGTGTGCCGTAATACTGTTTACCAGGTAACCAGCCTGTGTGGTGGAGACAATGGTCTTTGTATTCTTCAATGTTCTTAAACCATGGTAAACCTCTGGCATATTTGAATTTTATGAATGTATAAATTAACCATCCTGTTATATTCACCTGTCAGGAACAATGAAAATGTTCTGGGACAAAATGAACTGGTGCATGATGAATTTGTGGATTAAAATGCAGCATTCAAAATGTGTGTGTGACTGTGTTTGCGCACAAGTGTGAGTGTGCTTGTCTGTGTATGTGTGCATATGTGTGTACATTCCAATGTGTAACTCATTTGCCGCACATGCACCTGAGTGTGATTTTGTCCTTGTGTGTTTTTCTTGTCCAGTGTCTCAGGGTGTTGTCCATAGGAAGTGTGGTGTTGACGGCCAGTGGGTGCGAGATGAGGATGGGCAGGTGTGGAGAGACATGTCAGAGTGTGAGGAAGAGCAGGAGGTGGCTTCGCAGGAAGTGCGTTGACCAAACTTCTCTGTCACAATGTCAGCTTTCTGTGTCAGCTTTCTAATGCTTGTGTTTGTGCGATAGATAGATAGATAGATGTATACCTGAAAGGGTTCATCCCTGGGAATTTGGGTTGTTGTCAACAAGCCCTCAAACGGCAACACACACAAACAGTTATACAGCATTTGATTAATCGAGTTAAGCCTAAAAGAGCCATAAGAATAATTATGAAGAAAAAGATCTAAAAACAATAAGCTAAGAAGAGCCAGTGTTGCTTTACATGGCATCCTGGGGCGTTTATATAGTTGTCATATTTGTACAAAAGATGAAAAGTAATTGTGATGGAGAGAACCAATTTTATGTGTCAACTAGCAAGGTCATCAAAGCCTCTTCACTCTTGCACATCTGAATAATAGTCTCTGTGACAGGTTGTGTAGATGGGGCGAAGCAGGCTATACATCAGACCAGCACATCTGGGTACTTACATTTTTTTTCACGGCTGCACCTACTTTTTGGAGACTTTTGGGGAAAAACACAGACACCTTTCCCATTGACCATCATTGTATTTGGCCTGTATAAAAACTGTCGGCAGAATGCATACATTGTTTGAAAAATTTGTTTTGTTAGTGCATCATGTTAAGTCAAGCAATTACCTTCCAACACTGGCCGCCACTGAGCGTTCGCACCATTGTGAAAAGTTACTTTGCTCCGTTTTCAGGCATGCCTCCCTATGGTATTTCTCCAGTCAGCTGCAGGATATTTCCCCATTTCCCTACCTGGACATTTAATATTACACTTATGAATCTCCAAGTGACCTAAAACTAAGAGGTAATGACTATTTCTGGGCCTTGATTGTCTTAGGCGTGATTTATATCCCTGTGTATTGTCCTAAAGTTGTAGTTTATGACCAAATGCCGTCTAATCCCTGTTTACTGAGTTGTTTTCCCCCAAAAGAGGCGTGGCGATCAAAATGACATATTGCTGGTCTGATGTATAGTAAGGACATGCACACTGTTGTCACTTACATGCAATGATGCCATTGAGAGATATCAAATGTCAATAGGATGTTTTTTCTTTTGTGACATCCTGTTGACATTTTAATGAAATAATCTATATGCGAGTTGCCCAAAGGTGACTGGTATGAACCTGTCTTTACAGCTGTGGTTCAAACAGTTGATGGTGAGCTTCAGGACACTCTACACCGTGGGCTACTCCGTCTCTCTTTTCACTCTCATCACGGCACTTATCATTCTTCTGAGTATCAGGTAACTGCTTGACATGAAAACCCATTTACAGCCCACTTGCCTTTTGATAAGCCAGTTAAGTGTCACTGAATTCCCTGAGAAATGCAATGATGCAGATTTAAGATGCAGTTTGATGGACAATAGTATGACTTTATGCAAAGTGATGAGACTGCAAACAATATAGCTGAATTATTTGTCATGGCCAATCATCTTCATCGTCTTCATTTCATTGTATTATTGTGAGATTCAAGTGTACTAGTGTGAGGCCTATATTTTACTTGCATTATGTTACCATGGGGCCTTTTAAAACATAGGGATAGTTGCCACACACTTCAAAACTCAGATCCAAGTAATTTATTAACCCTTTGAGGTGTACAATCTCACATGAGATTCAAATTTTGAGAAAATGAATATAATAATGATGATGTCTAGAAAGCTATTGAGAGGTAAAATTCTAACAAAGAATTCTGAGAAAACATTCCAAAAATGTACACCTGAAAGGGTTAAATGGATGTTTCATTGGGCTAAGCCATCTTCATCAGGCTATTGCAGACAGAATACCCTGATGAAGATAGCCAAGCCCGTCGGATGGTCGACTGATAAATTACTTGCAGCAGAGTTTTAGAGTGTTTTCATACGTTATCTGGGGCAATCACCCCATTAATCCAGATGTGCAGTTTCTCTACAACAACTTATTAAAGTTTGGAGTCTCATCACACTGGAATACAATGTCTGTTTATCTTTATTGCCAAGAAGAACCCAAGGCCTTACACTAGCTCGAGGTGCTTAACATTCCCAATAATTACAGGACAAGCTATTCACGGTAAAGCTTTCAAGAATTGCTCATAGAACATAATCATTTGAGGGCCACAATTTAACCCTTCTACATAGATGAAACACTTTACCCAGAGTCTTTTTTTATTAATTTATTTTGTTCCTTGACAGGAAACTGCATTGTACCAGGAACTACATTCACGCGAACCTCTTTGTGTCCTTCATCCTGCGAGCTGTGTCTGTCATCATGAAGGACACCATGCTGGAGCGCCACTGGGGGAGGGAGATCATGAGGCAGGCTGACCTCTATGAGATGCTCAGTCACCAGGTGGGCCCTGGGTCAGAAGTCAACTCCTGGTGGAATATGACTGGACGTTTCAACATTTAGCCAATTTTACTTTTACTGAAGAGGGTACACACAATGTACAGTAGAGGAAACCCTTATAACACCTTGAAATGCTCAATGGTTAGACCGTGGTTAGACCATGGTTAGATCGTGGCTAGACCATGGTTAGACCACAGATTTTCATCAGAACCAAACAAGTAAAAGGGGCACGAGAGGTTATTTTAGGGTAGAATATTATGTATTTGATATTATGTATTTGATATTTGATATTATGTATTTTGTAATAAGTGATTGTTCATATCCATCCCTCCAAGGCTGCTATTGGCTGCAGGATAGCACAGGTGGTAATGCAGTACTGTGTTCTGGCCAATCACTACTGGTTCTTTGGAGAGGCCATTTACCTGTACTCAGTGCTCATTGCCTCTGTGTTCATTGAGGACAGCAAATACCTGCCTTACATTTGCCTTGGCTGGGGTAAGTTCTGTGTCTGTCATGATGTCACCTGAAATCTTTATCTGCTGTAGCTGTGGGGGTTAGGGTCATTTCAGTTCAAGAACCCAGCATTGCTCCCAGTCTTATTACTGTATCAGTTCATGTAACTAATAGGAGTTTAAAATGGTTCTTATTATTTAGATGCTTGTATTATATACATTTTAGGGATTTAGCGTACACTTTTATCCAGAGCAATTAACAACAAATGCAGCTGTAGAATCTCAATAGAAAATCAAATAGAAGCTATACTAGTGTAATACTTACTAATACTTAGTATTACTATGGGTTTCTGGACGTGGGTGAAAGCATGACACGGGGACAACTTCTCAAGTTCAACTCTTTGGTATATTCAGCCATTTCAAGAAGAAACATAATCACAATGGCACATCTCTTCTAACCTGCCAAGACCGAAGTACGGCCACACTGTACACATGCGCAATATCAACTAGGTCCGTGTACAAATCCATTGTAATTCGGCTATTATGAAAACCTATAAAAACTTAAGCTTATGAAATAAACTTGAATTGAATTGAAATACTTTATTATCCCGTAGGGAAATTTGGTAATTCGGTAATTTAGAACGCATGCATTCACAAAATAAAATAAATCTCAAACAAAATAAAGCACATATTACACTAGCTATTTCAAAATATAAGTTCAGATTCTAGTATCACCAACACAGCAAGTAGCCAAAATGAGGAGTAGGCCTACTTAGGGCAAAGTATATGTTCTTTCGTACATTGTTCCAGCAGCTGCTGAAAGAATATAGAGGAAAAACTGAGTTGCTATGACTGCCACCTGCTTTCATTTTTCCAATATTTCCTATCTTTCATCTTCAGGAACCCCGCTTCTGTTTGTCATTCCATGGGTAGTGGCAAAGCTCTTGAAAGAAAACAGAGAGTGAGTGTGTGTGTGGTCACCATATGTCGCCTCAATTATTGTATGGATCATTGCCCTATTGATCCAGCTGTAGGTCAGAGGCAGACTAATAACACCAATACATGTTCCCAGGTGCTGGGCTGTCAATGAAAATATGAGCTACTGGTGGATCATCCGCTTTCCCATTCTCTTTGCCTCACTGGTGAGGATAGCTGCTAGCACCCCTGCAATTTTTCTATTCAATGTGTACAAATCCATGTTTGCATACTTTGAATGCATGTTTTGTGTGCATCTACTGTAAATAACATTTTGGACACTTGTGCTTTAATGCATGAAATGCAAATGTTGTTTTTTGTTATCTTACAAACAGATCAACTTGATTATTTTCATGAAGATCTTGAAGGTGATTCTTTCCAAATTACGAGCCAGCAACCAAAACGGTTACCCTGATTACAAACTCCGGTAAGTCTTGACAGCAAAAAGTATGGTAAGGTCAACGATGGTTGATTAGATCCACTTAATTCCTCCTCAGAAAAGGTATGTATGTATGACAGAAAAGGGGAAATGGATACAGCAAGAAAAGTGAGTGTGAGGAGGGTAAGACAAGTGCATAGTGGATTGTGGAGAGTGACAGATTGCTCCCCCTGTTCCCTGTGCCCTGTTAGGCTGGCCAAGGCAACCCTGACCCTCATTCCTCTGTTTGGGATTCATGAAGTCATATTCATCTTCGCCACTGATGAGCAGACCACCGGCCTTCTGCGCTACATCAAGATCTTCTTCACACTTTTCCTCAACTCATTTCAGGTAAGCCTGACTAGAGTAGCAATAACAACCACAGCCAGTAACTGACCACATGCTGGTGTCTCAAACATTATTATTACAGTTTGATTGTGGGTGACATGTGCGGGTGGCAAATGAACACCAGCCAAATGTTGGTTAATTTTGTCTGTGGCTTGTAAGTGTGACTACTCTACTACACACTTTGGTAGTAAACAGCCAGACTATTCTCTATTAAGATCAGTTTGGCAGGCCTGGCAGAATACTGAAAGTGTCTGTTGTGGCCGGTGGAAGAAAAATTGTGTCTCCTGCACAGGAAGTATGTCAAGCTGAGTTTATCGATTTTACTGTCCCCATGTGCTATTCTTTTGCAGTTATTCTTTTCCTTGATTCCCCTCTCTCTCCAGGGGTTCTTTGTGGCTGTGCTCTATTGCTACTCTAATAAAGAGGTTGGTTCTTTCATTTCATATTCTATTCCATAGACTGACAACCCACTCATCAGAATCAGACACAGAATGTGTGGGAATTGGTCTTGATTTCAACAGTGCAGAGATATTCAACAACTTTCACAGTATGGCCGACACATATGGCACAATGACAACAGGATAACTCACATGCAGAGCAGAGAGTCAGTCCATGGGGGAGCTTGCTTGGCTGGTGTGGGAGGCACACACTTTCGAGCAGGTGGGACACACACAGCCAGACACGGGTGCAATCAGTATACATGTAGCACTTAACCAGATATACTAGCCAGAACATATGCCATGTATGGCAAGCAACACGTTATCCGGTTGAACCTACAGTAACATTAGAGGGTAAAGGCTATACTCTCCTTGACTCAAATGCATACTTTAGTAGCAAATTACTATAAAACCAGGCAGAGAGACTGTGTAAGTTCAATTGCAATGGAATCGCTTCAGTGGTGTCATTGCAGACTTGCAGCAATACAGATAAGTGAAGGGTGGGGCTGTTTCCAAAAGAGCTATGAATTATTATTATGATGTCAAACAAGTAATCACCCAGAGTGATCATATAGTAAGGAGGACACCAATACTATCAGATGATTGCCATCCAGAGTGATCCACTTTGACCACAGTATCATTAGAGCTAGAGTCATTAGTGTCCGACGGGTTAGCATCCAGGAGGTCCAAGAAACAGGATGAACGCACGACTCAGGAGACAGCGCCGGACAGTAGGGCAAAGCACAGGGCTGACACCTAGAGCAGAGATGGCCGGGGCAGGAGGCAGAGCAGGACAGCTCCTAGTGGCTGGATTCATACAGCAGAGATGACCGGGGCAAGAAGCAGAGTAGGACACCGCTGGATACATTCAGCAAAGACAGACAGGGTGGGAGGCAGAAGCAGGGCACCACCTTCACCTCTGGAGCTTGTCTGGAACATATACATATACACAGACAGACAGACAGGAAGACAGACAGGCAGACTGCGTAGCCACGACTAGGCCATGCAAGCACACATCATAGAGAAACATAGCAGCAGGCAAAGGATAGAGCATCGGCCTGGACATCAGACCAAGACATCCATGGGGGTCCCCCACAAAGCATAATCTCAATCATCGATTTTGCTAGAGATTAATTACATGATCCTTGTAAGATAAGTGTCGGAGCAGGGGGAGGGGAAATAATTACTTCTGAAAGTTAAAAGTATGAGTGGCTTAATAGGATTCAGAATTTGTTTTGTGCTCAGTTAATGTGTCTATTATTAGACCTCCAATATTGGCTTTGTGTCTTTTTAAGATGTCACACCATCTACCATTAGCAGCATGTGATGATTACTGGATTATTACAGTATTACACAAGCAAGTTGTGAATGTGTTAACCTCTCAAAAGGAAAGTATTACTGCTACAGATATACACAAAAACATTTTTAAAGGTTCTATAGTACCAATATGGTTCCTTAACTATAATCATAGGGCAACCTTTTTTGGTGCAAGTAGCTTTCAGTGCTTGTTGGAGGTATGGAGAACCTTTTTTTCAAAAACAAAAATGTAACCATGTTCAATAGAGCACCAAAAAAGTTTGCTAAAATGTTAACAAAAATGTTTTAGAGCACCAACTCACTCCGCCACCCTCCACCCATATGATTACAGCTGAAGAACCTCTGTATAATCATCTTTTCTTGAATAGTAATTCAAATATTGGTAACATGTCAAGATGGCAGCTCCTACTGTATGCACCTCGTAGCAAGCAAGCTATTTTCTTCATCGCGTTTTACTTGATTTTACCTTCATCAATTCATTGTTGGACATTGTTGGTCATTATGTGTTTTACAACACATCTGAGATTTAAACTTTATTGCCGCATCATGATTCACCTACAGCTTGGCTATAGGTTTGTTTCTAGCCTGTCAGCTAAGCTAGCTGGCTGCTTGGGCAAATGGCTGTGTGGAATTCCCCAGCTTTCGCACTCACAGTCACAGCTAACTAAGAGATGACATCTGCTACTTGCAGGAGGGAAGACAAACGTATCCCAAGCTTCACAGCTGTTGCCTTCACCCAGGCTAAACACATATTGGCCTTAAGTGTGTTGAGTGTCCGCGACGCCTGCCTGCCATTTTCTCCTATGTCCTGTGATCTCTAATTCTGATGCCACCCTCCCATGGTCCAGCTTCTTTCCCACTGGAGGTGAACTGATTTCACCTAGCGCCCCGCCGGTTTTGAGTGCTGATCTGTGGCCCAGACTTGGAACAAAACCTAAGTCCCGAGCTTGTCCCACCCCAGAGCTAAGGATCTTGGTCAAGGGCAAAAACCAGTGGGATGAGCATCCCCCTTGAATGTCTCTGCCCAAGCCTCTTCAGCTGGGAAATAAATTCCAAGCGCTGGAGTCACTGGAGGGACTACCATCTGGAACCCTCCGCTGTTGCCCGTCCTGACCGCCTGCCCTCTTCCTCTCCTGCCCGATCGCGCCCCTCCAGCCTGGATGCTACCGCTGCTCCCCCCCTGGCTTGCTCTCCACAAGCTGCATTGGAACGTCCCCCGGGGGCTCCCATTGCCAATGCCGGCCAGTCCTCTCACACTTAGTGGTCTCTGCCCCATGCCTCAGTCGGTACCCAACCTCCCACCGTGCTTGGCGTCGGATCTTCTATAATCCATCACGTAGGATTTCACCGGAGGTAAAACGTTCTGTTCCCCTGAGTGCCTGTGTCAGGTATGTGAACACCTCTGTTCCTCAGCTGCCAGAACGGCACCACACGGCTTCGGCTGCGGCTGCTCATGCGGGTGCCTACGTTATCAATCTCAGGGAGGACTTCATCTGCCTTGTGGATAGTCCGGTAAGCAGTGCATAATTTCTGGCCTACTGCCTGCCCCCATGTTTCAGAGATGCAAATTTCAAGTATGCCAACTCCACATCTGACTTAAAGGCTACAGTAGCAGTGAAGATATTCCCCTTGTTTTACTTCTTTCATAAATCGCACTGAACTTTTTAAGCACGACGGCTTCACCTTAGCCATGCAGGATCACTGACCGGCCAAAAGAATAAGTACTGTAACTGCCCCAGTACTGTAACTTCTTCTAACCTTCCTCTATCTCTCTCTGCCACCTGAGACGGAGTGCACCCCAGTCCAGAAAGGAAAGGTCTGGGGTGGATACACTTGAATATCAGAAGTCTGCTTCAGCACCAAAAATAGATCATTTAGCTGCAGGTGCTAGCAGCTAGCGTCCACCACTACTACTAGGCTAAGCTAAAGTAAATGTTAACCCTAAATGTTAACCCTAAATATTTTTGCTCCAATAAGGACGAGTAAATAGCATCAAACACACAAGTTGCAGAGTGAATGTAGTGTTAGCTGATGTCAGAAATGCACTACACTTCTGTGCTAATTTATGCATCTCACGTTATTTTGCCTCAACCAAAGTTGGCATTTTGTTCATGTGGTCCACTATTATACAGAATATGCTGTTTTCATGAGTTTGTGCGGCTCCGCTTACATGCTTTGGCCTGATGCCTACATGTCAGTAGACTACGACAGTCATGCCAGCCAGTCAGTTAGGGAGATTGACTATTGTAGGCCGGCTGTCTGGGTCTGGCAATAAACGCAAATCCTCTGTGATGAATGCCAAATAAAATTATTTCTTGGACTTAATTGCTCCTACTCAAATCCTACAAAACTTTGGAAGGCAGTAAATTGTAAAAAGAAGAAGAAAAGATTTACCTAGCTTTTAATAAACACTTTGCTGATGCTGGTCATTTATTTGAATAATCATGATTATGTGCACACTGTGAAGCATATTTCTCTCACTTTACCTTTCAGCCATTCTCTCTTAGTGTTGTTTTTGAAGCATTGCAATCCATTGATACTGGAAATCAACTGGAGAGGGTAAACAGGATATTTTTTTTCCTCAGGTTTGCCGCTCCATTCATTACAGAGCAAATAACACATATATTTAATCTTTCTATTTCAACAGGTATAATAATTATCAACCAACTATTAATAAACATTATCTCCAAACTATCCTGTGTAGCACAAATCCTGGAATCATTGGTAAATAACCAACTCAAAGCATTTCTCTCAAAACACTGTATTAAGCCCACACCAATCTGGTTTTAGAGCAAAACATACATGTAGTACTATCTCAGCCACTACATTAATTAAAGTAAATTATATAGTATCTGCCCTAGACAAAGGGAAACATTGTGCCACCCTTTTTGTAGATCTGTCAAAAGCATTTGACACAGTTGATCATTATCTTCTTTTACAAAGATTATACGGCATTGACTTTGATACAAATGCTTGCAGTTGGTTTCAGAGTTATTTGAGAGACTTCAGTGTGTGAAAACAGGGAGTGCCTAGTCAGAGTTCTTGCCCATTACAAAAGACGTTCCGCAGGGATTTACCATTTATATTAATAATATTGTCTCATCTTAAAGTGGCTGTCAAGTTCATCTTTATGTGGATGATACTATTGTGTATTGTAATGTTGACTCTGTACAACCCTTGAGAACCTGCAACTCTCATTTTCAAGATACGTGTATTCATCTTAAACTGGTATTTAATGCAAATAAAACAAAATTCATGCTGTTATCTAGTGCCAGATATATTATTTACAATAATTTGCATATATCCACTGTGAATGGGTCTGACATTGAGAGAGTTACAGAATATAAATATCTTGGCATCTGGCTTAATGAGAAATTTACATTTAAATACAATTTAAACAATCTTATTTGTCAACTGCAGCAAACAATTGTCTTCTTGTACAGGAACAGAATCAGCTTCCCAATGATTAGTAGAAAGAGGGTCGTTGAAGCAAGGATTATGGAAATGTAATTTTTAAACATGTTGCTGCTTACACTATTAAGCCATTAGACTCTGTATATCATTCCGCCCTCAGATTTATTACTGGTGATAGTTATCATACTCATCATTGCATCCTGTATGATGAGGTTGGTTGGTCTTCTCTGGCTGAGAGATGGAACAAACTTTGGTATTTGTTTATCAATGAAGCCCTACTATTTTACATCACAACCATGCTGGATTGGAACTTTGCATCCTATCTAACGCTTCAGGTCCCCCGAGTCTGTTCTGAATTTGGAAAGTCAGCTTTTAATTTTTGTGCCCCAAACACATGGAATGATCTTCAACACACCCTGAATATGAATTTTCTCATAACCTATGGACAGTTTAGAACCATGATCACAAACAACTCTGTTTCAGTGTGTAATTGTTTAAGCTGATATTTTCATTGTGTTTTGTCTTATTTTAATTGTTTTAACTTTGTTTGTCTAAAGTCTCAACATCATTGCTAATGAGGGTGACCTCAGTGATCCTTTGATATTTTAAATAAAGATTTGAATGAATTAATGAATGAATTAATTTATCTTATTAATTTTTCAAAAGATAATCCGATTCAAGAGTTTTCCAGAATGTGATATTCACAGTGTGATACCCACTCTAACAAAATGATTGCTAGCATGTAAGTACAACTCACTGTTGGAGTTGCTGGCTATAACTTCGGTAATAGTTACATTTTAGAGGATGGCACTCCAGATGCTCAGGATAGCTTGTGTCAGTATTACAAGTCTGAAAGAGCAACACCTTGAAACAATTTTTCAATCATTTACTTCATCTTCAAGTACTGTAACTCCAACGCATCAACACTGCTCTCTGTCACATGATTGTCGGGTAGAAGGTCTTTCAGAGGAGTGTCGGAGCTCGGATGCCGGAGGAAGTAGTGCCTAAAGGCAGTTGGACTGGTGGGTCGACAGGGTTGCAATGTCAATGATTATTTTGCAAATGGTCAACTGATCATGCTACTAGGCCATCATCCTCTCTATCAAAGGAAAACTCGTCTTATCAAAGGTGCGTCAGAGCAAACCCCACAGGCCACTATGGGTACTGCATCCAACAGCATGCCAAAGGTTACAGCGTTAACTTAAGTCCTGGCTTGGGCATGTACATACACACACACACACACACACACACACACACACACACAACACACACACACACACACACACACACACATACACACACACGGGCAGCATGCTGCTAAATGTCAGCTCGGCCCATATGGCCCCCCTGGTCTGCTGCTGCCAATTCTTTGCCCGTCCACCAATCAGGAGTCAGGACTCTGCGGAGGTGAAATCCTTGGAGCCCCATTGTTATAATACTGCTCTGAACGAGGCAAGGCAAGCCCATACCCTGTTCAGTCCCTTTTTACCTTCCGTTCCCTTCATCCCCACGCAGCACACACTCTCTCATACATAGACATACATGCACAAACACACACTCGTTCCATGTCACGCTTCTCACAATAGAGCCTGGTGCTCAACACCTGCTCATCTAGGGAGAGAGAAAGAAAGCGAGCGAGAGAGATAGAGACATATATATAGAGAGAGAGAGCGAGTAGGGGGG
>OMKL01138624.1:0-17405 GCA_900302295.1 Parasudis fraserbrunneri | reverse complement strand
TGTGTGTGTTGCACTGTAATGGCAGCAGTCGTCTCCCCCACATCGACAATGTTTAATGACCATGAGAGTGGTCATGTGCACAGTCATATACCAAAAATACATGCAAGTTCCTGGAAAGTGGACTTTCTGGGGATACAAACTTCCCGCAGCACCCGACAATATGAGGGAACCCCAGACTTCACACACACACACACACACACACAGCCTGCAGAATCCCACCTCAAAGAAGGAGCATGTCAACTATATAAGGGCATCATGGACAGCACACTCCTAAGCCACTTATAGCACAGCAGAGCAAGATAGAGCCATCTCAACAACCAGCTAGCCCCGCAGCAACAGTGTGCTAGGTGGAGCAAATCGGAGGTAGCCTAGGTGCTGATATAAAGGTTATTGCAGAGGGGTCCTAAATCTGTGGAATAAAAATGTAATCGATTGGTAGAGGAGCTGTGGTTGTATCGTGAGCAGTGTGTTGAGATAGCGAGGGGGGCAGTAAATCCCGCGGTTCAGTGGCGACATGCATGGCCACACAGCACATCGACAAGAGCTCAGTGGAGCAGCAAAGCCTGCACATGGCTGATAGTATGGACGGGCACTGGCCCCCTTGACATACACATTCAGGTACACACACACACACACACATACACACACACAAACACAAACGCACAAGCAGGTAAGACCCTGATATCAGTATCACAGTACCGCTGCCGTAGAAGACAGCAGGAAATCACTGATGACTGTCTTGCCAGACTTGAGGGAAGAGCGGTGCTAAAGATAAGGTATCATCAAACCGAGGAAATAGAGTAGGGCGCATCGCGGGACCGGAGGGGTCAGCCGAATCGGGACAGTGCCACAACACAGCTACAAAACACCGCACGCCTTGTTCCCCCACGATCTACTACCACAGCCGAGAGCTGATGCACACGTAGTGCGTTCCACCCACAGTGCACTCGCAACATTAGCACTCTCTGTTCTCCCCGATCCCTGAGCTGTCAACTGTGACTAAAATGATTGTGAATGTGACAGGCTGATGTCAGATGGTTTATTTAGTTTATATTTCAACACAAAGATACGGTCCTGCAGGCACGAACCAGGAATAGCTGTAACATCACACTGAAGCACAACTCGCATAAAATAAATTTAAATTAAAAAAACAACAACCGAGGAGGTTACATTTAATGTGGATCAATCTACTTAAAAATGTAGCTTATAAAACCACAACTATTTGACATTACTAGTACTGTGTATGCGGCATTTGAACTGTACAGATGCAGCAAGGATCATTGTTTGATGTAACTGAGATTATCGTACTAAGTTTATCACTATGTGATGCTAATAAGAAGTTTATACTGGTTAAAAGAGAAAGTCACTGTCCCTGAGGGTTAGGGTTAGGCTACAATTCATTTCTTCTTCTCTCAATAATCTTCCTACTCTCTCCTACTCAGGAAGCCATGCATTCCCATTGTATGCTAAAATCATTAAATACAGCTCGCAAACACATAGGCTATATCCAGTTTTAAATATCGTAATGTATTATGAAAAACAGGGGCACTGTAGTTATTACAAAATGTACTTCAAAAGGCAACAAGCTCTTTTGATCTATCAATGTACAGTAGAACAGCGTAGTCCCCAAATATGCACACTGCACATTACACTGGAGTACAGGAAAAAGTACAATATCCATGTTCATCACATTTTATTTTTTTTTTTAAACAATGGAGTTCGATGTCCTCCGCATATAAGCTATAATCTGGTGTTGTAATTGTAAGCAGGAGAAATGCATTGTAGGTTTTGGTATTTTCATAGTCTATGTTAACAATATGAAAAAAATTAAATTACATTGGCCTTATTCTTTAACCTCGTCATGCTATTTTTACCATGGGGGGTAGCTAGTGGTAACATTAACTAGGTGGCAAGCCCCATTCGGATCTAGGAAGCCATTAGCTGGTAGACCACCCCTGTTGCAGGTAATAAATGTATGGCTAGTCCCTAACCATAACATTATACAGTCGGGAGAAACTCCATTGACACACTTTACAGACAGTGCTAGCTTCTGTTAATCAAAGGCCATATTTGATAAACACTAGCTAGCATTAGTTATAACATTTGGTAGGTGATATAGTTCTAATGTCTGGTAGCAAATGTTAGCACTGAAGCTAGCTAACAGCAAAAGCGGATGTGTTAGATACTTTGCACTATGGGGTACATTAGGAGGACTTAATGACATCAAACATGGGGCAGTCATATTTAATACTGTTGCTCATTGCTGCACTTGTCATGTCTTATAGTTCACAACCAGGAAGTGACGTTTTAATTGGATACATGTAAAAACATTTAAAATCTTTCAGCAAATATCTCATTTTCAAATAATACTGTGCTAGTGAAGCAGTTTTGTGTTCATACTGCAGGTGAAGGATTTGTAAAGTTCTGTAGCCTATGCATTCCAATTTCAAATGCACCCCAGAATCCGGGGTTCCATTGCACCAGCTGGGTGTTAGGACATTGAAAGTGCTCAATTCAGTTTTCCTATGTCGTATGTTATGTTTTAATATTTAGGCTCCACATACTGCACCAACTGAGAAGACCACATCACGCACCTTGGCAATCACAAAGATGTTGTGGTGCGCCCTTTGATAAATGCTTTGCATGCCTATGACACATTGTGTCTTTGTGACTGTCCAGATTCATAGACAAAATGTGATGGGAGCTCTTTTTTTCCTGGCTGAATTTTCCAGGACAAATGCTATTGAATATCTCAATATAGTAGTGCAATATAATGAAAGCTTATGCTCATTATCTTATGTAAGAGTTTTGCCAAAGAACACAAAAGGTATAATGTAAGGTCCTGTTTTATGGTGTATGGGGCTGAATGTTTGGCTTATTGAGAAAGTGAAAGGCGTCACCATCCACAGAGCTTCACCATCCTCCTAACTAAACAGAAATCTCGGAGCAAAACAAACAAGCAAACTGGATGGAAGGCCACAGGCTTGAGTACTCCTTGGTTTGACTGCTACACTCTACACGAGGAGTTGCTCATCTTCCTCACAATCATGAATGCACACTAGGAAATTAAGTCCTTCCCATTTCCTAAGGCAGTCACCTGAGAGCATTATGTTCGAGTAAGACCCCTATCAAGGAAACCAGTAAACAGAAGGGGCACTTTCTTCTTATCTGCATTTTTCATAACCCTACTTCTAGATATGGCACAGTAAGCATGAAGAGGGTCTGCCTCTTTGGCTCCCCTAGGAGCAAGCAGCAACTTCTCCAGCAGCAGACCCATATAAATATTCTAAGCAAGGCTGACCTGGTTACAGAATGCCCTTGGGAGTGTGAATTAGCATCTCAATACATACACTGCTGTAGTGGAGTGAAGACCGGGCTGCCAGGAGTGGCAGCACTGCTGAGACTCCCTTCACAGTGCCCGAACACACTTCACAACACGAGTACGGAGAACACACATCGGCTTAGAGGAAGGAAGAAAGAGAGCAAGCACCACTCTAACTATCCATCCTACAAAGCCAGTCGAAAGACCTGCTACATATCATAAACACACAGTGAGGGCAGGGAGCCCTGCTCCAGCAACCAAGCCTTATCTAGGCTGACAGCTAGATGTACCACAGGGCCCGTTAAGAGTAGTCTAAAAAAGGATATGTGCTAATCTGATACCGGTTTGCCTCTTAAGTCACGGTGAAGTTTACATCAGTGTCTTCCCTACCACTGACCCAGCCGGTGGCCCCGCCCCCCACACAGCGGCCATCTAGGAGATGATGGATGTATTCTCCATGATGTCGTGTTGTATCCCATACAGGCACACTGGCAGACAAAAGTCCATCGAGTCAGTTTGCCAATTAAAAATAAGGGGGAATAGTTATTTATACGGTCATGGTGAGCTGGCCATTGATCTGAGATCATTGGAAACATCAATTGAAACTTAATGAATATGGGCCCAGACCTCAACTACAGCCATTAGTCACCATTGACTGGAGGTTTCAGTTACACACTTAAGGCAGTTATAATGTCCAATATAGTTTAGCAACTAATGTGTGGTACACAGTAGTCTCTGTATCTTGTGCTATAATCGTAACTGTTATGTCAACTACATTATGCTTTCCTAATGTGTGGTAGATATGGGCTGATATGAAAGGGTCTTAGAACAAGGTCAATACATGTAGCGTTGTTTTCTTTATCTATTTTTGTGTTTGAAGCCATGGATAGGCTGCAAATCAGTAACACATCCTACTGTGTGTAGTCATCAGGTGTAGCCTGAGTACATTGTGAATGGCCTGTATTCAACATATTTTTGTACTTGTCTCATTGTGAGCACAGAAGCTTGCAGTAACTGCTCCACATTTAGGTCAAGAGCCTTTTCATTTTAAATAAGAGAGGAAATTCCCTTGGCCCCACCATCGCTCATATGGAAAAACTTTTCATTCCACTTGAAAGACTCAATTTTTTTGCCTCAATGAATCAATACTAAACAATTATATGCTCCCATTTTTCTTAAACCATATCTCTGTCTGAGTATACCTCTACTTTTGAATTGGCTCTGACCTGCAGTGTAGCCTACAGATTTATTATGATTCAGTTAAGGCTGCAAAACAATAAGATCAAGCCTACTTTTTTATTGATTTTGTTTTGTATTTAAAGTAGAACACTATTCTGCTAGCTCTTAAACTTCTCAAAACAATATAGTTAGTTAAAAATTGAAACTGGGCAATGTGCAAACACCACAAACATTCTACCCATGAATGTGAGGTTACCTAATGTTCTATATGTCAGGAAGTGCCTTGTCCAGTCGTTGCCTTTACTGTTTGTTTACCTGTGAGCCTCATGTTCCTCCTATTTCATTGTTAAGAACTGATGGCAGCTCTGGGATCTCGGTTGCAATAGCATTAAGTCTATTGCATTTCGATGAGATATGAAAAACTCAAAGAAATCTTATCTGACAAGCCTATATCTCAAAAGCCCCAATCCACTACAATATGATCTCGTACTGCACCAGATGAATACAAATACAAGACTAACCCCAACCTTAGCCTTAGCATCAACCTTCAGAGAAAGTCCTCTCCTCATTTCATCATCCTACACAAAATCAATTACCAATTCCAAAACACATAAGGAACAAAATCCAGCTCTAAGTCAGCACAAATTCACATAAATCCTCAATACTGGTGGAACGAAGTCTGAGGTTCCCGTAAATCTCACAACACATTCTGCCAATGTTTTACCATTCAAATTTGAATTTAGATTGAGTTCATACAGTATACATTTTGATGTAGCAAACAAAATGCTCAATAATATGGTGAAATATTCTGTTATACTGTTACGAATAACACAAAGTAACATTTCATTAACATGTGATATGTAGTGCTAATTGTTTATTAGAGTACACTGTAATAGCATTGAGCATGATCTGTTATTACATAAATGAGATTTAAAAAATCACATTTTTCTTTTGCTCTCATATTTGTGAGGCATTGTTACCACAGTAACTAAATATACTACTATATTATGACCAGTGAGTAATTAACTTTTTAACAAGGGGTATTGTTGGCAAGAAGTTGCTTCTTCTCTTACATTTTCTCTAAAATCTATAGTCTCTGTAATAAAGTTGGTATGTTATCATCATTAAAACTTTGCAATGACACTTTGGCAGACACATAATAAGATATAATAAAGACTCATACCTCCAGCCAGGATCTGCTGCTCCAACTCAGCCATCTGTTTCCTGTAGGCCCTCAGTGCTGCCTCCTTGAACGTTGGACGGACACGCTTCTTCGGCGGAGACTCTGCAGGCTTCTCTTCTGGGACATTCTTGTTTTCGTCCTCTTGCTGTTCTACTTTCTCAGACACCTCAGTGGCCTCGTCCGTTATCTCCTCCACTTCCTCCAACTCCTCCTCCTCCTCGTCCATCTCCTCTGTCTCCTCATTGTCCTCCATCTCGTCTGGCTCCTCTACGTCCACATACTCCACCATGGCGTCATACTCAGCTGTGTCCTCAGCGAGCTGGGTTTCATAGTCCTCACTGTACTCTCCATCATATTGCTCATCCTGACTGCAGTCATACTCGAGCATGCGTGCCTCCTGAGCCACCTCAAAGTCCTCTGAGGCCGCTAAATCCTGAGCGGCCTCAAAATCCTGGGTGGCCTCAAAATCCTGCGAGGCCTCAAAATCCTGGGAGGCCTCATTGTCTTGAGAGGCTTCAATGTCATCAGACACATCATAGTCCTGAGAGGTCTCACACTCCTGAACAGGCTTCTCTGCCTCCTCTGTGTCGTTGACATTAGTTCTGTTCTCCAGGTTAGCTAGCACCTGCTCCATCACTTCGACATAGTCGGTCTCACTGTCCACTGGCTGGTCCTTATCTTCTGCAGTTGCAGCTGGTTTCTCTTCCTTAGCCTTGTAGACAAAGGGTTCTGTGTTTGAGATGATAGTTGTGTTGGATTCATTGGCATTGGAGGTGGAGAGGGTGCGGAAGCGGCCCATGAAGGTAGAGGATGAGTTGGCAGGTTCCTCAGGGGGTGCTGGGGCACCCTGAGACCCTGACTTCCACACAACCTCCAGGGCCGACTTGGCCCTCTGTAGTGTTGAACCGAAGCCAAAACCAAAGGACTTCTCACTAAGGTCTATGCTGAGCCTGCTACTCCAGGACTTGGGAACTTCTTCCACCTTTTCTGTCCGAATTTCACTCTGACTGCGATACATGGTTGCAGATTTATTCTGGGTCTGGTGAAAGCTATGATTTACATCTAGTTCAGGAAATTTTTCCTTTGGGGTTGCTTTAGGGGCTTGCTTAGGGGCCCCTTTAGGTCCCTCCTTAGGAACTACTTTGGAGGCCTCTTTAGAGACTGCTTTAGGGACCTCGTTGGGGCCCTCATCAGGGGTCAATTTTGCAGCCTCTTTAGGGACCTCTTTGGTAGGAACATTTGGGCCTTCTTTTGGAGCGACTTCAGTGGCCTCTTTAGCTATGATTGTAGGGGAATCTTTAGGGGAATCTTTAGGGGACTCTTTAGGGGACTCTTTAGGGGTTGCAACAGGACTCTCCTTAGGAGTTATTTTAGGGCTTTCTTTAGGTGACTCTCTAGGGCTTTCTTTAGGGGTCACTATTGGGCTATCTTTCGTGGTCACTTTAGGAGTGACTTTAGTGGCCTCCTTAGATATGACTTTAGAATTCACTTTAGAAGTGTCTTTTGGAGTAACTTTAGCAACCTCTTTAGGACTGACTTTAGCAGCCTCTTTAGGGGTGACTTTAGCAGCCTCTTTAGGAGTGACTTTAGCGGCCTCTTTAGGAGTGACTTTAGTGGCCTCTTTAGCTGTGACTTTAGTGGCTTCTTTAGAAGTGACTATAGCAGCTTCTTTAGGAGTGACTTTCGGACTCTCTTTCGGGGTTACTTGAGGGGTTTCTTGAGGAGATTCTTTAGGTGTTATTTGAGGAACCTCCTTGGGTGAGTCTTTAGGGATTGCTTTAGAGGCCACTTTTGGTGCAACCTTAGCAGACACCTTAGGAGCTTCCTTAGGGGATATTTTTGGGCTTTCCTCCTTAGGAGTCACTTTAGTTACTGTTTTGTGAGTCACTTTTGAGGCTGCTTTAGGGCCCTCTTTAGATATTACTTTTGTGATTTCTTTTGCGGTCACTTTAGATCCCTCTTTAGAATGCCGAACGGTTGTTTTAATGACAGGCTCCCTCTCTGAAATAGGGGGAATGATGTGGGTGGTGACAGTGACAGGTGGAAGGGAGGAGTCTCTGTCGAGCATCATGAAATCCTCATCCCCCTCAAACTGTAAATCTACCTCCTGACATTTCGTGATGTTCTCTGGGAATCCAGGGATGGTTGAGGGGTCGAACGGGCTGCTGACCTCTATAGAGGCCTCCAGGCCGGAGTCAGCACCTTGCTCCAGGTGATGCCAGTCTTTCCAGGGAGAGAGGTCGCCCTGCAGAGATAGCTGGGAGCCACTGTAGTGGCTTCTGTCCCCAGACATGCAGACAAGTCCATTACTCACCCCACTGTCGATGGTTTCTGTGGTCTCCACCTCATTGTGTTCTGTATACTGGGCGTTCTCCTGGCTCAGCGGGTGGATAGGGCTAGCATACCAGGAAGTGGACATGTCCTCCTGTTTTCTCTGCCACAGCTCCTGATCCGAGGAGGACAGCAGGGAGCAGCCATTGGCCCGTGTAAAGTACTGGCTCTCAGAGAAGTCTTCAGAGTATGACTGGCAGAGTTTGGAGCAGTCTGACTCAGAGCGGCTGAGTTTAGGGGTAGAGTAGTCACTCTGGGAAAGCCAGCCAGGGGTCAAATCAGAGTAGTACGCCTTGCCATGTTTGTCTGGGTCATCATAGGTGTCATCTGCATAGTGAACTGAGCCTGAGTACCCTGCCTCATCACCTGACCGGCTGTGGTCATGGGACCTCCTCTTCTCTGATTTACTTTTGTGAACAGGCTTTGAAATCACCATTGCATATTTATTCCTGCTCAACTCGTCTAGCTCTTTATCACTGTCCATTGAGTCCCAGTCATCACTCTCTACTACTTTGTCCTTTCCTGAGACCTTTATATCCATGCTTTCATAGGTTTGTGAGGAAGACATTGCTTTGTCTTTCCGTTCCTTTCCATCATGGGTTAAGCTATCAGTGGTGACAGTAATACCTGTCCCTTTAAGTTTATAGCATTTTTTCAAGACAAAATCTCTATCTTGGGGTGTTGCAAAGATAACGATAATAGGGCGAGGTTTTGCATTGGAACATTCTCTCTGCTGACCTAACCTATGAGCTAGCTCTATCTTAATATTTTTGTGTGCATCAATAAATCCCATTTTATCTTTCAAAATTTTATAGATTACACTCTCTGTTTTCTCTGACCTTTCCTCTGGAACATTTAGGAACCTCAGGGTTGCATTATTGGCCTGGTGGCTAATCTGTTTTATATAGTCATGGATGTCACGTGTTTCCCTCCTGGACTGGACAAACCCTGAGCGGAGCTGCTCAATCTCACTCTGTACCACTTCCACACTGCTGGAGATTTCATCAATAGAGCTCTTAAGGGCATTAACATGGCCGCGAAGCTCAGACAGCTCTGTCTCTATCTGGCTGATCCCCTGCAGCTCCTTAAAGATCATCTCCATCACATCCTGGGTCTGGCTAATACATCCCGTGGAGGAGGACCCGGGTTCCAGGGTGGAGCTCTTCTGCTGCCGACCAGCGCGGTCCAGGGACTTGCTCCGGATGCCCAACGTCTTCCTCCAGTTGCTCACCTCGGAGTCTGAGGAGACACACTCTTGGCTCTTCTTCCACTTCCTTAGCTTGCGCAGGGCACCCAGCCGGAGCGTGTGCAGACTGGAGCGTTCCACCCGCTCGCCCTCCGAGCTGCCATCGGAGGGAGCCAGACTGATGAGACTCTTCCTGTTCCGTCTTACAGGCATGGTGTGAGATTTCTGTTCATCCAGTCTGCGGACGGGTTTTGTCTCACTCACGGAGTCAGAATAGCTGCTATTGATTGAAAGAGCCTCCGAAAAGATACTTTCATTATTATTTAACAGAAGAGCACTTTTTGGGAGTCCATTCGCTATAGCCACACGATAACTGAATGTGGGTGAGAGTGATGAGCAGTCGTTTTTGCCGTCGTCCTCCTCAAGAGATATGTTCCGTGCCGAAGAGCATTTGGAAATCTTTTTAACAGTGGTCTTCAGAGTGGTGGAGAAAGTTGGATTACGTGCTTGCAAATCAGTGGTCAATTTGGGCTCTTTATTTTCACTGCTCTCTTTCTTCTTTATGGGATTTGCCAATTTCTTTGTAAACATTCCTTTGCAAATCTTTTCAATGTAGGATGATATGGTCTTGATTAGGGCAGAAACCATGGAGGGCAATCCTGTAGAGTCTTCTATCTCATGCAGAGAAGCAGAGGTGGCTGAGAACCAGGGGCAATCAACTTGTACTTGACAGTAGAAGACCAGCTCTGATCCACTAAAACCAGTTTCATTGGAGACCCAGTAAAGGTTGTAAAATCCTGTGGACCTCCTCAAGACAAGGTGTTATGCTCTGAAAAAAAAGAGAAAATATTTAGATTACACATTGTTTACATATGCTTGGTTCACTCTCAATGTAAAATACACAAAGCACCACAATTACCCATGCACTATATAAAGACAATGATTTATATGCTACTGCTGAGATCAAACAAGAGTTTCATTACACCAAAAGCACAAGTTATATGTTCAGTTTCAAAGTGAGCAATACCCAAAGCTACTGTATATCACTGTAGATTGATAATGATGAAATCTAAAACCACAATTATTTTGTTTGATCTAATTAAAGCTGAGTTAATGACATGGACCAAGCATCATAGCAAATCCAACAAAGCATCCTGTAAGCCCATTAGCAGCCAGCCCTTGGTGCTAGGAGGGAGAGTTGGGAGGGGTAGAAGGGAGGGTGGGACAGAGCGAGAGAGCTAGCAAGAAATATTCTCAGTAGAGCAAATGGCCACATTCATACACCCACATTCTACAGCAGGAGGCATCCAATGAACCCTGGGAGGGGAGTGGGAGGACTGGGGCCATTTAATAATGGATGATGATGATGCTGATGATGCTGATGATGATAACAATGACAATGACAATGACAAACGACAGTGACAGTGACAGTGACAGTGACAGTGATGATGATGATGATGATGACGGTGACGATGATGATGGAATCCGTTCAGTTATTATTATTATTATAATTTTCCAGTCATTAATAATTGAAACGATGCTGCACACGCGTGTTGAATCACCAGTGATGTGGTTGTATTTACGACAAGAGTCACCTAGAAGACACGAAGGCTGCTTGAGGATAACAGAACAGGGGGCTGGGAACCTTCGAGTCAAGGTAAGATGGTGTTGAGGCTGAACAGCTTGCCGTGGCCGTCAGAGGTGTGTATTTGTTGCAAAGTGGAAGAGGCCATGGAGTGGAGAGAGAGAGGTATTTGTTGTGGAGAGGAGCTGACAGCTGCTCCCCATTAGTTCCAGGGTTTAGAGCTCGATGCGTCCACAGTCTCATGGCTACAGAGACATGCTCACTTCAAATGATCTGTGAAACATAGCATCACAGTTAGCCTTTACTGCTGGGCCCTTATGTAGGGCCAGGCATTACCAAATAGTCCTTCAGGCTGGCTTGTAAGGGTGAACAGGCTTCTAACACAGTATAATAGATTGTATCCAGGGGCTCCACGATTTTAACAGCCTCATCTGGTGAGGTGTGAGACAGGCCCAGGGCTAAAACATTTGTAAAAGGCCAAATTTTTTATTTTAATATTACACATTTCTGAGGAACAAAATTTGTGAGGAGCATACAGAATGTGGTCTTTACCTTATAAAGGGATAAATACCTAAGATGAATGTTACTCAAATCAGCAGGTCCATTTGCTGTGTTAAGTATCACTTTCTCTTCGACCAATTAGGTCATCTGTCAATTATGGGGAAATTCTGTCACAAAAAATACGTAGTTAAAGGGGAATGTCACCCATTCAGATATATTCTTCCTGTGCCCCTGTGCCCCTGTGCTGACAGTTTAGTCAGTATTTGAGAACACACAACACTCTCTCCTAAAGCTAGACATCAGAGAAAGGCAGAGAGACAACCCTCCAATCGGTGATGTCACTGGGATGTCAAATCTGGTAAAAGCTGCTCCATAGACAATGAATGGAGCTCTGACTTTGCAAAGCCATAAAATGTTTGTGTGAGCTCTTACACCAAAATGAGGTGTATGTTCAAGCAATGCTAGAGGGTCTGAACCAGAATTAAAACCTGATTGTATGGCCTCATAAAGCCATAGTCTATTCATTGTCTATGGAGCAGCCCCAGATTTTACATCCCAGTGACATCACCAATTGGAGGGTTCACTCTCTGATTTTTTTTTAGCTTTAGGAGAGCATGGTGCATGTTTACCAGTACTGACTGAACTATCCTGGGGCACAGGAAGAACATGATGTTAATTCTTAAAATGGGTGACATTCCCCTGAAAGGTTAAGTAGGGGGTTCCCATTAAAATGTGAAAAATAATAAATATGACATTTGACATAACATTTTTTTTAAAGGCCATTGACAAGCTGTAGAAGGATTCCATTATATGCTCTGGGAAGATCTGTGACTCAGTCCTGTCATAGACTAGAATAAGGCCAGGCCTCTGGGGCAATCTCACACAACTGCTGGGTCACAACCCATAGCTGTGCCCATGAAGAAAAATCCTGGTGGACATTTATTTTACTAATAGCACAAACTAACACTGTTTTCAGGACCCCTGTGTACCGCCAGTATGCTTGCTTTCTTCTCCAAAATGTCTTAGCTTTTTGTTTGAGCATGCTTTCATCTCTGTCAGATGAACACAGCCAGAGGTCACTGGAAATCTTGGAATTGGCCCCATCCCAATGACTTTTAAGCAGCAGCACACCAGTCATTTAGTTTCAGTCTTAGTCCATTCTGAACACATGTTGCTTGCTTCCTCATATGAATAGCAGGCATTAAGGTAGGCCAGTGATATCCTGCATGACAGCATAATGTTCCCAATCCTCTATTTCTACACTACACTACCCCTCAGATGACACATTTACTATCACAAATAATCCAAACATAGGTGCACAGCTACATGTGTACATTTGTGTGCTTCATAAATGCATTTTTGATAGCTTTCTTTTTCATTTTTTTCATTTATTTATGTTGCATACACTAAAATTGATTGTTTGATTATTACATTTTTTCATTTTTTTTCATGTATTTCCATGTCCATGTTTATATTTTACAATTATTTTGTACTGTGCACATTTCATACTGAAATACATAAATAAATAAATAAATAAAACAAATCAATATCCATATTAGGAAAATCAGGTTCTTCTGAACTGAATATAACCTAGCTAAATTAAATATGTATGATGATTATGACTAAAACCATGTTTTTTTCTTAATTTATTGTGATCCCTGGCCAATGGGATAGCAGCTGTGGAATACTGCCAGCAGGATGGTAACATGTCAGTACAGGTACTGTGTAAGAGGGCAATGTAGACAGACGTTAGTCATTTTTGCTCTTTGAAATCTTGCTATTTAATACTAATACTGGGACACCTCTGATGAGGTCAAACATTTTGTCATAAACATATTTTCAAAAAATGCTAGCTGGCTTGCTGAATTTCAACATGCTAGTTTGAAATACAAACTTGTTGTTTTAACATTCAAAATCACTGTGCAAAATACAACCCCTGTCATTTTAAATGACAGCCTGCCAGATGACTGCAACCACCATCTGGGTCCACTTCCTGATATTCAGTACCTACTAAATGTTGGGTCTTGATGCAAAAGCACAGGGTCCATACCTATAAATACCTTGGACGCAAAAACAGGGCTCTGACCACAGGACATCCTCCACAGATGAGAATGCACACTAAGACTCGTCTGGGAGCCTGCAGGTAACCAATCACTGAGCCAACCAAGATGCAGGTAGCCAATCACCATGCCTGCCAACAAGCAGGAAGTCAGACAGAGCAAATCAGAGTCTCAGCGTGAGCTTATAAACAAAAGCCAAAGTTGAGATGAGTCACCCGGCTATCAACACTCCATTATGACACCATCCTCTCTACTCACCCACCTGTCTATTTTAAACACTCTTTTTCACACAGATGCACCACCTGATCAAACAAACAACACAACACATGAATTGTTTCTTTCCAAGAGCAGTGGGCCTCTCCAACCAGCCAAACACAAACATTGAAGGGGAACTACGCCTAATTTAAGAATTCTTCCATGTTATTCCTATGGTCTAAAACAATCCAAAAATAAAAGTGAAAACAAACAACTCTTTCCCTAATCCAAGTGTGTGTTACAGCTCAAACTTGTGATGTAATCAGGTATAAAGTCTGAAGCTGCTCCATGGACAAAGAATGGGGAAATATAATATAGGTGACACTGAGAGCACCTAGGGGAATGTTCTGAGTATATGGGTACATTTCCTGTCAACGACTGAAAACATTCCTATTTATTAACATACATTAACATCTGGTTTCTGGCTTTATGAGAGAGTAGCTCACGTCAACAAATATTTATTGACCTTTCCTGGGCCATGGAAATAATATATTTGAATTCTTAATTTGGGTGATGTTCACCTTTATGACATAATATATGAAACAAAAACTGTGGTAATTATAATTTCATTGTTTTTGTACAGTGTTTTCTCAGAACATGCAGAGTGTGCCCAAGGCACTCTTAACGTTGTCCACCACCACTAACATGTAATTGGATTGCCACGGCACACTATACTCCTACCATAACCATGGTTGACAGCCAGTGCCACTGTATAGCAGCTACTATAACATCACCCCTTGTGCTGTAAGGCTGGACTGTAGCTGCACGGGGACTGGCCAAGACACACTGGGAGAGTGGTAGCATTTAATGAGTGTTGATTACCAATTAGGGAGCTGCCTTTCCCTTTACACAGCCTACCTCCTGACATCTGCATGTTAAGGTTTGACAAATGGAGCATTCGCCCTCTCACCGGGAAAGAGTTGATATGCAAATGACTTGATCATGCCCAGGAGGTATTTTCTATGCGCTCCCATTAGAGGGTAATGATGTGGGTATGTGGGAGAAAAGGATGACTGATAACTGGATCGCCTTATCACACAATCAGCACCAACACGGACCCCCATGAATGAAGCCAGCAGCCGAGCAAAGGAGCGATGAAATGACACAGCAAACCTTTCAGATAAATCTTGCAACAAGCATATACAGAATGAGATTAACTGTTGGGTAATCTATCTTTAACCACACAGCTGTTTGTAGGCCTAATCTTAGCAGATTAGGAACTCGGATGTAATGATGGAAGCCAACAGCATGTTGAATGTATGGATGTTACGCTTGGATACTATGGAAACACGCTTGGCATTGGAGAGCTATTATTCTGTTTATAACAAAGGTTTACTGCACAATATATGAGTTGATATGTGTTGTTCTATGTAGGCTTGGATACTTCATACACACATTCAAAGTGACTATATTTTGGCCCCAATCATGATCCGAGTTGTCCATCACCCCTCCTGTAGAATCAAATAGGCATTAGGTTAACTATTATGAGTCGATATGTTGATATACAGTGGGTTTAATATGCGAGTACAGTGTGTCCATCCTGTGTAAAGGCATCTTCTGTCAGCATTGTAGCAACTATACATCTATTCTCACCACTTTATACTTATCCATTTTTGCTGAAGAGGGCAGCTGGCCATTAGGTGGTTATTTTGCTTAGTTACAAGCTCATTACACCACCAAATGTTGAGTTCATATGGATGTGGGTTTCATATGCGAGTAGCACCTACTCATACATAGACAGCTTCCAGACCCCTCATAGTAACTTAAGGTACACTGTAGCTTTCTACTGTCGTGGTATTCTGAACCATATACCATGGATGCTTTTCGAGGGAAGCTGAGGCATTCCCATGGCCCTCCACCCTTGAGTGACTCAGAAGACAGAGGGGACTTGAGTAGGAGAGAGAGAGAGAGAGACGGGGAACACCTCGGCCACACCTACTTCCCACACTCGGAAACGGCGATGCCTCGGACACCGCATGGAAGCCCGGGGACCCATTTCCTCCCTTCCCTAATGTATCTGATGAGCGTGAGGTGCTCTAAAACACCCCCATTCCTCACAATAGTACAATCTCTAGTACAAGTCTCGTTTAATGAAAATGTGAGTGTGCCAATTCCCAGCGACTGTAACCCAATTCTCTCCACGGTGTCATTTCATCAATTTTCTTTTTTTAATGAAAAAGTGAGTATGCCAAATGATGAGGTAATCATCATAGTGCTGCGGGCTCTTCAGTATCATGGTGTGATGTGCTATATTCCTCTCTGTTTTGCCTCGTTAGTGTGGTTGCCTCGGGGTGACCGTACTATTGTTAGTCCCCCCACATTCACCAGACTCATCGGGCGGTAGCTCCCAATGCAAGTCTATGGGACTCAAATTGATTCCTGCCGTCACATTTTGCCAAACTTTGGCACACTACTCCTCCCACAGATTTCGCACTATGTACCTAAAAACGATGGCTTCATCGGGAATGGTGTGCTATTACTTTGGGGAAAGTTGTGTTGTGCACTTTAGCGCCACCATCTGGCCCAAGTTCCAATTTCTCCCATACTTTGGCCCAATTTTGCAACGCTACTCCGCCCACAGCTTTCGTATCTCATACCTTAAATTGACTGTCTCCCTCAGGAACGGTGTGCTATTACTTTGTGCCATTACTTTGGGGACAGTTTCTGTGCACGGGTTAGCGCCACCATATGGCCAAATTTCCCATTCTTCCCATACATTTCTCCAAATTTTCACATTTGCGATGCAGTTGAACCGGGGGACCGAATTACACCACCCTTTGCACGCCTCCTCCGCAGCACAGTGTCAATTCTGGTGCAAATCGGACACTGTTTTCACTACTAACACATCACTTTCTGTTTACAATGCATTTTTTCCGTATTTCGCTTGGGTGTGGCACTCGTACCGTTTCGCCTACCAACTTGTTGACACCTGTTAAGATGCTCGGCCCTTGATGCCACTTCCACCCACATCCACTCCCATCACCACCAACCCATTCAAACATTGTTGCATTCTGCACTCAGTCGACATTGCATTGGCGGCAACCACACTTACACAGTTTCTGCTGGAATTTTGTAGTTGTTGTTGTTGTTATTATGATTATGTATTGTTGTGATTATGTTGGTTTGACTGTAAACACCAAATGTTGTGTACAGCATAGTTGAAAGATGCCATCATACAGAGTATGAAAGATAATCATATGTGACATGTGTCCAGAACACATGATGATGGTGATGATGATGGATTATGGTTGTGTGGATTACTGGTGTGTGTGTGTATGTGTGTGCACGGGGGGGGGTATCCAGACGCATGTATGTGATAGTATGTGCATCAATGCATGTATGTTTGTAGGCATGCATGTATGTGTGTCGCTTTTAGAGATGAGACCAGCAGCACCAGTGGACTGCGTGTGCATGCGAGTGGGGGTTGAGTGTGTGTGAGTGTGTGTGAGGGTGTGTGCATCATCAGATCACCGATATTACCCACACGCCCATTCCTCAGCTACGATCTGCCCTTCCTTATCGAAGCCTGTGTGTTTCCCAAAACTGAAATGTCTGACTGCCAACCCCTGGCAGCTCAGCCAGGCTCATAGCAGCTTGTCTCTGCTAATGAATCAAAATATCTCATGTGCATTTGGCCAGCATGACATGAAACAGTGTCTCAGTGCATTTGCTCACTATGAAACAGCAGTATGGCTGGCATGCATTCATGTTGTAGGTTATGCAAAATGGCACAGGGGTAAGGGGAGAATGAGGGAAGATTTCAGATTGGTGTAAATCTCACCTCTATTTGAATCAGTTCTAGG
>OMKL01138622.1:0-11139 GCA_900302295.1 Parasudis fraserbrunneri | reverse complement strand
CCAAATGTACAAACCTGTTTTGTGTGGCTTTATCTCAGACTCCAGGTATTCCAACAGTTTACGCTGGCGATAGATTTCTCCTTCATACTCTTCTATGGTTCTTTTAAATACTCCAAATATGTCTTCAGCAGCTGCAGTTAGTCGCTCGTTCACCAACAACCTCAGCATTTGTATTCTAGACATTTTCAATAAGTCAAAGTAAGACAAATATTAGCTAGCTAATAGCTAGCGTTAGCGCAGAAGCACAGAAGAAGAACAGGACGACTAATGGTGCATTCCATTGAAGTAGGAAGAAGGAAAGATCCGACCTCCTATTAGGAAAAGTGGGAAACTCGGATTGGTCTCTAAATGCCGACTTCTCCGAGATGCCGTTATCTGACGTCATTTCAAAATGGCGACATACACAAAACGGTTTTAATCTTCAGAAGACGACTGAGGCTAGATTCTTATCAATAATAGAGTGGTAACCTAATATAACTGTTTCTAAGCATAATATAGTGTTCAGAAACCAGCCACACAAAGACCAGCTGCTTCCGGGGTCACTTGCTTCTCCCTTAGATAAACTACATATTTTGCATATGTATGGTTTCTTTCCGAGCTGGGCACATTGAACTATATAAGGGCACTGGAACGCATTGAGGTCGTAAAACTCCGATTTTCCAACTGGGAACTTACGACCCCCGATATTGCCTGCCCCAGAACGCTGTGATTGGACAGTGTGCCGGTGTCCAGGTTTTACACAGTTCAGTGGTCCCGATATATTCCATTTCCGATATGGTAAATGCTAGATCCCACGGCCCGGAAGAAAATGTTTACATTTATTTTAATTTTATTGAATTTAGGGTTAGGGATCGGGTTATAAGCAATTTTTAAGGTTAAATGATGACGACTTGCGACTTTAAAGCTTGGCCAAAAACTGACGACCCCCAATAAAACGCCGATGACCCCGTGTGATATAGCATCAACCTTCTGAGATTTCCGGTGGGCGGGCTTCAGCTGGCGTCGGATGATTACTCAAAACAGTCTTCTCGCAGGCGCGCTTTACCAAACTCTCAAGATAACTAGCCTACTGTTTTGTGGAGATGTTATAAAAAATGTTGCCTGATCTCGTCTGAAAATTCAGGGAAAATGCCTTCCTGTCAAAAATGTATCATTGATAAGCTGTGGCTACTAGTGAATAGGCAATCACTTGGTTTGTTGTTAATCATTTTACATGTCTGTGTTAAAAGGACACAATGTAAGCTATCCTTTTTGATATGGTTTGATATGGTTATTCATGTTCTCATTCTATTATTATTATTATTATTATTATTATTTTGTATTTTTGGTGGAATTGTGTACTTCCACCACTGCTTGTTGGATACAAAATAAAACAGATTTGTGTGAACCCTGGTGTGTTTTCTTCATTTCACATTCTTTTATTTAATTTATAAACCCCATGTAGAATAAGAGCAATATGATCAAATATGTCTACATGTTACTCAATATTAATATATAGAGGGGTCAATGGAGTCTTGTCATAAGCTTTTTAAAACTGGAAGTTCTTCACTTCATTGTCTCATATAATAATAGGTAGGCTAATTAACTTGGCTAAACCTAGCTGCTAAATGAATAACCTAAATAAATGGGCTTAACCTACTTGTCCATGATACCAGGCTATAACAATGGTCAAGTACCACATTTGATTCCTGATATGTCCTAATGAGCTATGACTCATAATGATGCTTTCATTCATGTGGTGAGGGACAAAGGAGGCTGGCCCGGTCAGGAATGCAATAAAGTAAGGACAAAAAGATAAGTGTCACAATAGTTGTTTATCACGATATATTTGTCGACATCAAATGAGCTACCTGCCTGATCAACGCAGGGCGTTTATGGACAAAAAGGGTTGTGGCAGGGCCAGGTGGAAATGCACCACTACCACACACCATGTAGTCCAATGGCACTTCATGTGTTTGTGTGCAAATTAATTTGTGATAAAGACGCTGGTTCAAGTTTGCAGTGGCCTCTTACCGGGGGAGAATCTGATATTCCCTGAAACCACAGGGGACAAATGAAATGAGGCGAAACGTAGCCTTTCGGTCGCTCAGAGAATCTGGTATTTTTCTTCAGAAAAACATACAAGGGAGATAAGACATTATGCTTGTGTACCTTGTAATACCTTTGTCTCCCAATAGATCATCTTGAAAATGCATGCCATGCTTGTGGAGAGGAGTAAGCCTACCCAAGCACAGGTGATGTGGAAGACCTTTGGGTATATGATGCTTTGATTATTTTTGTGATTTCATGTTAACAACAAAAACATTCATAATTATGTGATGACTGAAAATATTCTCATTGCTTTTTTTTTTTGTAAGATTGAATGTGACTCCTGCAAGGTGTGGTTCCACTGGGAAAGTGTCAGCAAACCCAATACAAAAAGAACATTAATTTGCCCATCTCATATAAAATAAATACAAATTCCGCTTAACACAGAAGTTTCATGCTTAAATGTCTTTTTTATTATTATTATAATTTTTTGTTTATTATACGTCAATAAGGCTGTGGCAGTGCAGAAAATAAAGAAATAGGCTACCAATTAAATTTGACTTCATTGGTTTAGTGTCTAGACTACAAGGTGATTAAAAAAAAAACCTATTTGAAAACTACTCGGCAGCTTGGTCTCATATGGCTTAATAATTAGATCAAAATAAAATAATAAAAAAATAAAATAATTAAAACAGACGGTTTAGCAAAGTTCTACTTTCTGGATTTAGGTGCTGTCCGAGTTTGAGGTCAGCAGGCAAACAGCAAAGATATATTTCGACAGGAACACATGTTCCCAAGCTGTCAAGATGAGATAACCAGCAACATTTGAGTTAATGCATCCACAAAACATTAAGCTAGACAACTATACATAACCTACTATAAACAACCCATCGCTAGATTATCTTCCTACGTTTATTTCAAGTTTATTTAGGCAACATTGCATGATGGTTAGAATTGTGTCCGACACCCCGACTGCACGAGCCTCGGAAATCTCATGGGCCCGAGGAACTTGCGGTTTTAGAGCAAGGCAACCTCATGAATGATGGGAAACGACTTGCTGTGGCTTGAGCAAATTGCCTATTGGCTCAGAAAAGCCTTATGTCGCTGCGGAGGATTGTATCTAAGATGTACTTTTATGAAATACAAGCTGACCTTCTGACTTCTCTTAACCTTCTCTATTCCTTTAAACTTCTCTAATTCGTCTCAAAACTGCATGTTCAGTTACACTTGACGTGTGGACCCATCCACTGAATGTTAGGAGCTCTGACGACCCCAAATTGCGCTTCTATCACAAGTTTGTGATAATCCCTAACTCTCCCTTTAATCTGTTGGGACGGGATTTGATGTTCAAATTGGGGTGTACATTGTCATTCCACCCTAAATAGAGACGCCACAATTTAACTCTGTCATGTTATCTGCCACACACCCATTGCCACCACACCCACGGAGCGGGATCCGTCTCAGCGACGAGGCGACGGCTATTTTGCATGACATGATGTTACTGAAATCTACTGAGTCTCCTGTGTTTTTACTAGCGTGCGCACAGACTGATGACACACTTCCTACAAAGAGACCCATTGTGTCTCCCCTAGTGCCTCCCTCTAAAGGGGCAGGCCGTGGTGACTGACGATTCCGATTCAATTCCTGCACATTTAAAACACATACCAATATCCCTATGGGCAATGCACAAGAACCAAACTGGATTCATTAACTGCAAGGCTATACTCAAACCCCACAAACCAGTGTGCTGTAAACAGTATCCAATATCAGCAGAAAATGAAAAGGGTATAGAAGCAGTAGAAGTCTCTCCTGGAACAAGGAGTAATAGTTACTACACACCTATCAACCCAGTGAAGAAACCAGGAAAGGATGAGTGGAGGTTTATGCAGGACTTAAGAGCTATAAATAATTTGATAGTGCCTCTAGTGCCTATCATCCCTGATTTGCCGTCTAATATTGACTGCTATACCAGCCCACCACGGCCACTTTGCTGTTGTGGATCTGTGCTCAGCCTTTTTCAGTATACCTGTACATGAGGACACACTGCCACTGTTTGCCATAACCGTTAAGCAAAAGCAATACAGCTGGACACGCCTGTATGTTGGTGATCTGCTCTTGACTGCTGAGAACGAGGAACTGTGTAACAGGGCCTCCATGATGTTGTTGACACATTTGGCAGACTATGACCACAAGGCCTCTCTCTCTCTCTCGCTCTCTCTCTAAGCTGCAGTGGTGCAAAACGGAAGTGACTTATTTGGGCTTCGTCCTGTCTTGAAGGGCAGAGGAAGCTGTCCGGTGACAGGATACAGTTGACTCTGCAATCTCTCGCTGAGCCCCGCTCGCTACGAGGAGGGCCGTCACTCGTCCCGAGGAAGACGATCTGTGGCTTCAAGATTTCTCGGACAAAATGTATCGCTGCGGTAGTGGTTGTGATCCTGGTGATACTAGCTGCAGGGGTTTCCTGGACGGGGTGCTATCACCTCCCAGCCAGAGCTCCGTGGTAGGTAGGCTGAAGATGACTTGAAACCACTCGCAGTAGGTTCAATGTTCAAATGACAAATGATTGGAAAAGTAATTCATGATACGCTATGTTGTCCCTAGATACGTTAAAACCTGGTTGAAGGCTAGTTAGACAACTCCTTTACTTATGATTGTTTTGACTGAGGACACACACATGCACACACACACACACACACACACACACACACACACACACACAATGTTTCTCACACCACATATTGCGATAGCATCATTGCATATATGTATGACAGTTATGTACTCATGGAAAATGGAGAGTGAAGTTCAAGTTACGTTTGGGTATTAAGTAAGTTTTATCCTCCACAAATTCTAGGTTTTGCCCAAAACATTAGATGGACATGTGATGTATTTTACCTGTCCTAGTCAATACAATCAATCAATCAATCACAAGAGGGTAGGACGTTTGGCTCTCATGTGTCGTATGTCTTGGTCCCTCCGTCTATTGGTAATTCTGGGCGAATCCATTTGGATTCACTATTTTTGAAGAGAGACAGGACTTCCCAGCCATGAGTAGATTACTTAGGTGTTCTTCACTCCCTGCTACTATATTTTATGTTTTGATTGTCGTGTATCCACGTTACATAAGAACAGTGTTTATTCTCTTTGCATTATGCAGATAACTCCAATTCAACTGTTGAGAAAGCTGACCTTTTGACTTCTACACTACACTCTTAAACTTCTCTATTCCTTTAAACTTCTCTAATTTGTCTCAAAACTGCATGTTCAGTTACACTTAATGTGTGAACCCCATGTTCTCGTGATAAGGGATCACACTCTTTCGTATGCCTGCAGAGGCAAAGAGGTAATTGTGGTTAACACCTAGGAGGTGTTATATTTTACCCGTCTCTTTCGATTCTGTCAGTTCATGTCTATTGGGTTCCTGTGTGACAGTTGACGTGCCATTCTATGTCTGCTCAAGCCTATGTTCTGTGCTGAACTCAATAAACGTTGGAACTTTCCTGTGAATCTGCCTCGGTCTCACTGGTTGCTTCTGGTAAACTCATCATTTATGATCTGCAGCCACACAACTGATAGATCACAACAGTCGCCACCCACACGGAAATGAAGAGACGTTGATCCATTTTTTTCCCTTCACTTTCAAACTAATTTATTCTTCACCATTATTCCAATATAGGCTACGCTTCATGAACTGTCAGGCAGACACCAAATGATTTTATGAGTAGCTTATTGACATTCACAATTGAATGCCTTATATACTGTGAATGCTGCCTTAATAAACTTCAGTGCAATGTCTATCAAAATAAATCTACAATGTCAAACCCCTTAAGGGTTTGTTAGGCTTCTCAATGGTCACGTGATTACAGGAAGTTATGATGACGGCAAAAATATTTAGCGTTTTCCTCAATAAAAACGTATTAAAAATGTTTATGCTGCAGACCATCTCACAGAGGTAGAAAATGTAGTTAAAAGAAATATTGGCTCTACCACTGATTTTTTATAAATGATTTTCGATGACGGCAGAATCACGTTTGACCTCCCTACCTTTAGGGCCGTCAAAGTTAACGCGCAAATTTCCATTATTATTAGTGGCAAATTAGTGTTGCCGTATTACCACGTTATTATCGCGTTAACTTTGACAGGTTACAGGTATAAAAAACACTTTTAAGTTGCCATTTCTTGTACAATGATAAATATACTGCGAAATAAAAAGCATCAATTGTTTAATTGCTTATTCTATGTGCTGAATTCAAGAACTTCATGTAGGCCTACTGGTAAATCAAGTTTTCAATACATTCAAGTCAGAGTAAAAAGTGACCCATTACTGACATCTAGTGGTGCTAATATGCAACAGCAGAATGCGCCAATCACCTGGGGGCTAGCTGCTCTGATTGGCTGGGGAAGTGCACACCAAGTGAAAGCGCTGTGTTTGTATTGGTTGTTTATGTAGGCTACATTCGTTCTGTGTTCTAACCCTAACTAAATCAATACAATTGCCAACAAAATTGACCCATTTGCTGTATACTTTGCTATTCGGTATACCTTCCAGCCTTAATAGATCTATCTGGGAAGTCGTCCTTTGAAACTGTTTGGAATAGGGCTTAAAAAACATAAAAAACAAAAAAAAACAAAAAAAAAAACACTGATTGGTCCAAACCACTGTTGTTTGGGCACAAGCACATAACTTGAAGCCTGACAGATGGATTCTCACGAGATCTTGCGAAGCCAGCTGCTGTGCAAGGTTAGAGTACGTGTGTACCAGTGGTGATTTTTATGCTGCACACCATTGCATTGTTTGTATATGTTGTGTCTTGTAAGTCCATGTAGGTGGGACACCTTGGGTGAATGACACTTAAATAAAAAATAACCAATCAACCAATTAATCAATCATGTAAACGGATGACATTTACAACCTAAATCAAGCTTTAAGAAGAAACAAATATAAATGGACCACTGACCCCCTTTAGCTCAGCATAGACAGATTATTGCTTTAAAGATGGAACATTTCCTAACACAGTAAGACAAATGTAATAATTTTGGTTATTTTGAAGTTATGCCAACACAATATGCTTTTCATTGAATGACTCAACTGTCACAAAGTAAGCATTACAATGAGCTCCAACACAAATAAGCTCCAAATGGTAAATGGTGTTTACATGAGTATTTGATATTTCCAGGCACTGAAATGCTTACCTTTTTAGTTTGCTTGTGGCATTGACTTCTGAGGCCTCAATGAACATTCACAGGGTCACTCACATCTAATTTTCTGTCCCTTTCTCTATTTCAAATCTCCAGCCTACTGTACCAAAACCCTTCCTCTCCTGAGTAATGGTGTGACAGTGCACTCAAGGCGACACCATCACAAATGGCGAGATATGGTTCTGAAAGGGCAAGCTACATTTCTGTTTTTCAGATAAGGCTGTACAGTAGGGGATCTAAGTTTCTACTCCCTGTGGTGCAGTGGAGGACCTAAGGGTCTTTTTAACCAACCTGATTATACATTCTACTCATACTGCAATACTTGAAGCCTATTCTGTTTGCCCAAATTTACATAGCAGCTACAAAAGATAAAACTTCAAATAGGTGGTTTACATCAAAGGGCATTGGTCCATCACATTAAGTCACTGTTTCAGGAATTGCCTTACTTTCCGCTAGTAAATGCCAGCTTAGAGTGATGGTTTAATAGACCCTCACTTTGATTATTATGCGTGTCTCATTCTATAACACTTTATTTGAAATAAGGTTTAGAACACATCTGTCGAACATTACCTTACTGGCTTCATTCCACATTCATGAAAACTCTGATGTCTTAAGATGTTAAAAGGTATTTATTCAACATCTGTGGTTTTTGACATAGAGGTGGATGGGTTGCCAGTCAGGTGAGGAAATCAATCTTAATATTTGCCTCACCAATATACTGTACAGTAAGACTTAGACTGAAATCCGCAGTGCTAGTGAGTTAGATCGTTTTCTAACTTTCAACAAGGACTGGCTGCTAGTTTCATAAAGATTGCGTCAAGTAGGATATCCTGATTGGCAGGGCCACACTATCCCCACCAAACAGGAGAGCACATCCTCACACAATGCACCGCAGGCTACTATTCCAGTAGAAGCACTGTTATTTCAGTGAAACTTTACTTAATTTGGAGTAGGAGTACTTGTCTACATTAGTCAAGTAAAAGAGGGTTTGTTTTTGTTTGTTTGTTCCCCACAAAAAAATAATTGATTCCTTATTTTGGTGGGGTGTTTGCATATTTTGATGGGACAACATCAGAGCAATGTTTGGGGATTGTGCCTTTTTATTAACAAAGCCAGAATCAGTCATGAATGCAGGCTCATGTTCCGAATAACTGTGTTTTTTTGTGTGTGTAAATGACACTTATACCATGGCCTGGGTGAATACTCAATTCTGATTGGCTGGAGGGTGTGCATTATTTTTCAACAACATGCACGGCTAGAGCTTCATCACAGTTCAAAATTAATACGATTGTTTGGCTTTCTGACAGAAAGGGCCTGAAGGCAAACGTCTCCTGTGCGCCATTGACAATGACCCAGAAAGCTAACTTTATGCTAGCAAGCCTTTCTGTCAATAACTTTGCCTATGGTTAACAAACAGTGAATATGATCGGATAGTATGTTTGACGAAAAGGCTGGCTTGCTAGCCAGCCATCTCATTGTCCCCAAATCAATAAAAAAGTTCACAGCAAATATGCGTGGTAGCTATATATCACTGTCAGTTGTAGCCTCAAGTAACGATAAGTACATTCATTGTTGCGAGTTGAATTGCGAGGACGGGATGTAGCTACATGAAGAGAAAAAGCCTTGCACAAACATATGTAGTAGCATAGTCTATTAGTCAAAGTCTGTCTAAGGAGTCTTTATGTAGGTATAGTGTCTCTGGGGCAAGTTTTGCAACAATGTTGCTGACCAGGTAGGACGTGCTACATCTCGCCCAAAAGATAGTAGATTTAGCTACATTCAGCCGAGAGCGCTCTGGTATCAGTGTGCTTGCATCAAACACCACCATGAATTGTTTGGCACTGTGTTACGCATGTATAGTTATTCTGTGAATACGCACACAGTATTATTATTTTGGGGCAATTATTCTTCTTCCAAGTTAGTGCTAGCAAAGCAGATTGGTATGTGGAGAGGCAATTTATTCCTGGATTTGGATAAACCCTTCACTTATTATGGCACATCCCGTCCTCGCAATTCAACTCGCAACAGTGATAGCCACGACGCATACTTGATGTGAAAAAAGTTATTGATTTGGGGACAATGAGATGTCTGGCTAGCAAGCCAGTCTTTTCGTCAAACATAGTGTCAGCTCATATTCACTGTTTGTTAACTATAGGCAAAGTTATTGACAGAAAGACTTGCTAGCATAAAGTTAGCTTTCTGGGTCATTATCAGCTGGCATCAGTCAAGTGACAGGTGGTTGTCAAGCAGTTGCTAATGTAGCGCAGAGGGACTATGATGCAAGTCAACAGTGAGCAAAGCATAAATAACATATTTCTTTATATTTTAATATAGAACATTTGAGTAAATGGCATACATTTTTTGTCTTTGGCAAGTGGCCATGGTATAAGCGGGATAACACACTCAGGTGTGCTGGGAAATCCAACACTTAAAATTATTCCCACAAGTGTTAAAATACATGAACAGGAAATGTAGTTTCTAACTTAAAAGGGAACTATGGCCAATTTCAGAATTAATACATGTTATTCCCATGGTCTAAGACTGTCCAGAAATATATGTGAACATCCAAAAACATCCAAACTCAAATGTGTGATGTCATCCGGTATTAAGTCTGAAGCTGCTCCATAGACGATGAATCGGGAGAGATGTTGTAGGTGACACTGAGAACACCCAGGGGAATGTTCTGAGTATACGGGTGCATTTTCTGTTTCAGAACTGAGAGCACTACTATAGAATAAAGCTCATTTGGATATAAAAAAGAAAACAGAATCAGTCTCCCGTTCATCGTCTATGGAGCAGCTCCAGACTTCATACCTGATGACATCACAACTTTGGGTCTTACTCCTCTGGTTTCTGGCTTTGGGAGAGAGGAGCTCATGTTCACAAATATTGATTTAACTTTCCTAGGCCACGGAAATAACATACTGGAATTCTTAATTTGGGTGGTGTTCCCCTTTAAGACTAGACCTTAAAATGATATTGCAAGTTATATCACACTCAAAATATGTGCTAAAATATGATATTTTATCCTTTTCATTCAGCCCTGTTGTCTACACAGGCTACTGTCTGAGGAGCTGAAATCTCTTCTCACAGCTCCCTCATCTCACTGCAGTATACACAGTATACACAGTACACACAGTATACACAGTATACGCAATCTGAAAAACATTTGCGGAGTCAATCACATGTTGCGCTGTGTGACACAAGTGCTTCTTCCAGCCAGAGGATTTGACACGGTCAATTACCGGCCTTAACGGCATGACGACATCGTCAAAGGCCTCCGTAAGTCACTGTGACGTGTCCGTCTGAACGCTGCAGAACCCTGGATGTAATCATCGCCGGGTCCGTTCCTTTTCCACGCTCGTCATCCGGACCGAGTCGCTCGCTGCGGCGCTTGGCCGTGCCGCCGTCTGCCGTCACACACGCCCGTCCGTGCACCTCTTTACATGAAGCACGTCACACACTCATTCATTTTCATGGTTCTCCAAACATCAAATAAAAATAGATATAAAAGTCCCCCCTTCCAGGGCTAAATCTGCCCGGGCCCGGGCAGTGCCAAAGAGAGAATGTTTTAATGCCACACGGCTTTAAGTCACGGCTAATTAACCGGGAGATGCATACTGTATAATCATTGCCCCTTAAAAAATGTGAGTCCGTATCTGCCAGACAGTTTATGGACGCACAGTAGCAAATGAATCACGTACTGTCATATATATATATCATCCTGGACGACACACACCACAGCCTTCCTATCCGTGGTAAATCTCTGATGTCACATGGGATATTTCCACAGGGAGATGGTCGGTGTTGAAATACTCTCCTTCTCTCTCTCTCTCTCTCTCTCTCTCTCTCTCTCTCTCTCTCTCTCTTGGTAGAGCCGGACAGTGTCTGTGTTCATCCCTGGGAAGAAGTACG
>OMKL01138621.1:0-30418 GCA_900302295.1 Parasudis fraserbrunneri | reverse complement strand
ATCATTTAATGTTTAGTGGAGAGGTGGGATAAATTAAAAATGGTAGAAAAGAATCAATAGCCTGATCAAAACAGAAGCCATCAATAGAAATTCTACATCAGATCAGTCAATTGGAGATATATATATATATATATATATATATATATACACACATACATACATACATACATACACACACACACACCTCCACCGGTATACATATATATATATATATATATGCATGTATATTTTTACTAAAAAGTAGTGATGGTATTTGACACAAAAGAACTGTCATGCCCCCTGGAGATGACACAGGAACAACTGTCCTCACTTGTGACTGTAGAGAGTGTTCAAAACCACACTTCTGACAATGTCATGTTTTTCTCTTTGTTATTTGATGCTTGTCATGGGAGAAACTGATTATCGGCCTTCATGCAAAATGACAATGAGAACAGTTTTTAAGTATTACGAGATAGCTGTTATCATTTAAGAGTTTATCTGTTGTGGCCTGACTGCTTTTGATTACTGAAAAAAGAAATCTAGTCTCAAAACAGCCCATTCCCAACATTGCTGTTTAGAGATAAAATAAAACGTCTTACCTAAAGTAAATTACAACATACATCTAAATGATTAATTAAAAGACTAAGTACTGTAAGGCACTGCAGATGATGAGGCAAATTGCTGCAGATGTGTATATATAACCTTCAGTCAGTAAATGTGCTGACTCAACCATGTAGACAAATACAAAAGGTTCTGCAATACATGCACTGAGAGAAAAAGTAAAAGTTTGCTTTGCAGAAAAAGCTAAGTAAGTGAAAGTTGCCTTCGGGGCAGATAAAAGTGGGTTTAAATGACAGGAAATTAAAATGGCACTTGGGAGTCAAGATTGTTATGAGGGGGAAATTACATCACTGTAGTAGAGGAATACCACTGCCCATGTTGTGTTCCAAAACCATATCAGAACGTCATGTACTATGGCAAATGGGCAAAATGCTTCCCCACACAGATACAATGTTCACTCAAATATGAACACAAACAGAAATCAAAGACATATCTTGGGTCTGTATGTGAGGCTAAAATCACCAGGGTTATGCAAGGATACGCGTTACTAGCAGAGACATTTCAAAAGGAGACTAACCAGGTCCTTCTCACTTCCTGTAATTTGTCATGTGAGCTACATAAGGCGAGGCATTGGCAGGCTTACTGCTTACTGACATTTTTCTGACTTGTAGATCCAGTGAAAAACAAGTTTGTTTGAGACTTGTTCAGGGATCTCACAGTGTTGATGGTAGCGCCAGTGTAAAGGTCCCACCCACTTAGGAGACCGGAACTGTTCCATTTTCACCCCATTGGCGCTGTTCTGAATGAGTTATCTTTTCTTATCTACTATCTTTGATACTAGCCAACCATGGCAACTACAGTAATTCCTTTCATTATTCAGAAATACGATAAACTATCTCAAAATTACAGCTATAATAAAAAGTAACAAAACAATTCTGAAGTAATGTGCAAAAGACCCATTCTGCCGTGTGTCTCCTATAATTTGAAATAAAAACAGACTATGAAAGCGTAAAGACATCCTATAGACAGCATATGTTACTAACGTCCAGGGCGTGTTTATAGTCAAGTACCACATGCAGGAGCAGAGACAAGGCAAGACTCTATCTAGAAAGACTTGATGCTACTGAAATGAGAGTTATACGTATGGGTTCTGGATGGAAGGGTGAAAACCACGTTGAATAGAACTACGACGCCTCTAATTAGGCTATGGATGCTCTGCATTATGCATGTTAACATTTCGATATATTATAGAGTATCATATTATCATACAATGTTACTAATATTACCTAATGTAAAGGAGTAGACTTCATACGTTTTGCAGGATACATTCATTTTGTTAGAAGTGGTGTTTAACAGTATACTAATTGGCTCAGCAGTACACTGTTTTACATTCCTCATCTGAACTCCACGTTGAACAAAAATATGAGCTATTTTCGTGCACAAATAATGTTCTTTTTTTCCCCTCTTGAAACCTAATGAAGCTGACTAAATTGTACACTGCACGCAAAGCTTTGATGCCCATCACGCACTGTGGCCCATCTCCAGTTTGATGTGTAGAGATGGTGACTGGTACCAGCAACCAGCAGATGTCACCAAGGCACAAAATTCAAACTGTAAGTAGATAGTGGCTACACAGGAATTGGTGCTTGTAAATGCAATACATACTGGGCCTATATATATATATATAAAACTAAAAAAGGACGATTATCAATTAAATTTTTTTTACCCTGAGATCATAGTGGTGCTAAAATAATCAACTGATTCACAACAATGGCACAAATTACACAGGTCGCTACTAGGTTCATGAATGTCTGAATTGCATAAGACATACTGTGACGCTTAAGTGAAATATAAGCGCTGGATTATTATTAACTATTTTAAAATGCTTAACCTAGGCAGTTTAATGTAATTAAAAAGAGGCTGGATACAGCACCATGGTCTCCTGACTCAGGCAGGATAAATAATCAATTAGGTATGAATGTGCGGTTAATAAAACCTAAAACCTGAAACTAAAAATACCATATTCTTCAAAATACCAGGTTATCTCCTTCAAAAAAAAAAAGAATATTACAAAGGCACTACAGTGAGATATCGTTGTCTCAAGCGACATGTAAGCATATTTAAGTGTTTTAAAGAGAATTAAAAAAGTGTTTCAAGAAATATAAAGCTACTGAAATATCATCATCCACAAAATAAGTTTTAAATATTCTAACATCTTTGAGGGATGATAGCAAACATATCCCAAACAAATATCAATAATAGACTTACTGTATGCTCTGAGCCTACTGCTGTAACCAAGGCAGTCAAAAAGACAAATAAATGTTTATTTGTCTTTGAAGAATCTCGTATAAAAAAAGGCAAATATCCAGTATCATAACAAGATGAAAGTGCTAGAGAAGTATCCCAGTCTGACCATGGTAAGAGGAAGAGGGACACCATCATTAAAGGGATAGTTCGGATTTTTGGAACCCTTTTCCTGTTTCCTACTTACCAATGATGATGCTACACAAGCTCTAGCTTGTCAGCCGGTCAGTCAGCTTGTACAGACAGGTGCTTGACTCCACTGACTTTGCATTAGTTTGCGGCGAACTAGCCGGAGCTAGTATGAGGAACAGCATGGATTGTGCTGAGAGAGGACTCTACCGATTAACATCATTATTGGTAAGCAGCAAATAGGACGAGGAGTCCAAAAATCAGTACTATCCCTTTAATCCAAAACCAAAAGCGTAGGACTATTGACCTTTTTTTTCAACCTTAAAATGGAGTGACAAATCTCTTGGTACAGGGAATGACTGTATGATTGCCAAACATGACTTTGAACTTGTTTTAAACATGTTTTTTATCTGCTAAAAGTGTTTATTTTTTTTCATATATATATTTTTTTATTTGTTAATAGTCAACCTGTATTTCACATTGGAAAATGTGAAAAGCTTATTCTATGTGCAAGTCCTACCCTTCAAGAAAAATGATCCTTGATATAATGAAAAATCCACATTTAAGGGCCATATTTTTTTCTTCCATCTTTTGATTTCTGACAGACCTTGTTTTGCACAGAGGCCATAATCACATATTTGATGTAACTTCTAACAAAAGTGGATGAAGGCGTCACATTTTAATATGAGGAGATACGGGGGGGTCTGCGAGAGCCAGGGCCTGTAGGTTGTGGCACTGAAGGAGGAAGCCCTCTATTCCGCTTCCCCCCGTCAGGGGATTACTATAAAAGAGGTTCTGCTCGGGAGGAAGACCGCTGTCAGAGCCCCAGTCGGAGTCAGAGTCCGAGCTGCCATTTGCAGAGCCTTCAGTGGCTGTGGGCGGGTAGCTGAGCTGCTCAAGCTGCTCCACCAGGTCACTGAACTGCACAGCGGAGCTGGCCTCAGACCGCACAGAGCACGCTGGGAAATTGACCATGGAGCTGGCCTCTGAGGGGTTGTCAGACCCTGGCAGGCGAAGGGACGAGGAGTCCGGGACACCGTAGCCCACTGACAGGGACTCCCCCGCAGAGCTGAGCCCCAGGTTGTCCAGGGAGCTGCACTCTGAGCGGTTATTAACCAACGAGCTGGTCTCTGAGCGACCAACGGCGCTATCAGAGAAAGGATTGGCGTTGCCGTTCAGGTCCTCCAGGCCCAGGCTATACATCCTGCTTTTGCTAAGGTCAGCTCCTTCAACGTAATCGTACCGATCGCTTTTATCATCGAGGCCATAAGCATACGCCTCGGCCCCACCACCGTAAAAGGAAATCTCTGTTGGGTCATCATCTATGAACTCCTCTGAGACCTGGAGCTGCGGACCGACCAATGAGAACATGGGATTCTGTTTGGCGCGCAAGAGCTCTGCCTCAAAAGCCTCTGGTGTAAGAACCCCCTTTCTCCTCCCTCCTCCCCCTCCCACAAGGTACCCAGTTCCCCTTCTCCCACCCTGCTCACCGTCCTCATTGCCATTTTGGGAGGGCTGTGATTGGGAAGTGCTACTCTCTACACACACAAACAAGGGGCTGCAGTCTCCTGCTGCCTGATTACTAGGGGCACCTTGAAAAGCGTAGTGAGACGGGAGAGCGCTCTTGACAGGTTCCTCCATCGGAGGGCTGGGGGGCCTGGTAGCCTCCGGTGGGGACTGAAGCGGCTGCTGTTGGATCTGCTGGTGAGGCGCTGGAGATTGGCTCAGTGGGGACGAGGGCTGGGGCTGAGGTTGGACTTCCGTTGGCGGGAGAGCGCTAGAGATGTGCAGGGGGTGGAAGGGCAAGGTGGCAGAGGCAGGGGAGCCCGGGGCCCTGAGACTGTCATTGAATGACAAACTCTGAAACAATGCAAAAAAAACAGACAGGGGAAGAGAGAAAGACAGAAAGGTGAGGATGAAAGAAGGGGGGGGATGATGGGGAGAGAGGACAGTTCCATCAGTTTTCCCATGGTAATGCAATTCTTTATTTTAACTTTTGCCGGACATGAAAATGCATCACCCCCAAAGTTCAACTGACTGACCTGTTTTGGCACGTCAGTGGCCAGGGAGCGAGCAGACATTCTAATCTTACTGTTCCTCCTGGAAGAGAAAAGATACCAGGTTAGACTTGCTAAGATGACAGGCACATGAAAAATATCTCTAAACTTAATGCTACCTAAGAAATAGAGGTGTACGATTTTCAGATTTGATACGAATTTCGATTTTGAGGTCAAGATTTGATTTTCGTTTCTTTATGCGTTAAAATGTAATCATAATACAGAGCTCTGATATATAATATGCTCACATAGCTTAGTTTGGCTCAGAAAAATAAAATAACATGTCAAAGTCGTAACAAATGAAAATGAACATTATGCTTTGAACATTAGCAGTAGCCGTACCGTACCACCCGTTAAAACTGAAAATGAGACCTAACGCAGACAACGAGAGGAGAATCGGCGACACGGTTCTAAATTCCGATACACTGTATTAAACGTACATTTTTTCCAACTTTCGATTCCGTATTGAGATCGAGTTACACCCCTACTAAGAAATAAAGACGCAAACGATTTCCTCTTCCTACACACAGTTTCTACAGTACAAACCTCTGGTATGGGGTCCTCTTGGCGCCACTGTCCCTGACATACTCCACTAGTTGCTTCTGTGTCCTCCCACTGACAAAAACACAAAAAGCACAAAACAAAAACAGTAGCTGAGTCTTTGAGCAAGTGCTTTCACATGAGCTTTTAAGCTACGGCTGGGCAATAATTCAATATCATCGTTTATCTTATGTCAGTGGGATCATATGGTTATTATGAAATTATAATATTGTGATACACAATTCTATGGTCTAAATTATTGACAACAAGCAATAAATAATATTTCTCACAAAATGAGATCTGTAATATTGGAGGGAACATCACTAAAAGGCTCACTTAAGCTTTGCACTAGAAGATCCTTCTGACAGTGGTGCATTTTAGCAAGGAAGATGACATGTAATATTGCACCAAATGTTCCTTACTATGTAACGTCACTGCTATGTTTAAATACCTGTATCTGAAGGACGAGCCTCTAGTGAAGAGAATGGCTTTGGACTTGGGTAGAGGCTGGTCAAAAAGACGGAAGAAAGAGTGGTGTTCTACACAGTTCTTCCAAAAGATCTTACACTGGTCTCTACTGGCCATCATAAACTCCAGAGTATCTTGATGGGGGCCCTAAAATAAAATTAATAAAAAGAGAGGGAGAGAAAAAGCACATTAAATTGGTATTGACTTGGTGAAATTGGTGTGGAATATGGGTCAGAATATGACAAACCGATAACACACACACACAAGCACAGCCCAGGAAAATTCTCTCAGTAAAATAAAATACTTACATGAACCTCTGGGTGGAGCTTGATCAAGAACCGTTTTCTCTTGAAGCTCAGTTTGCGAATCTTGGACCAATTGAAGGTATTTATTTTTGTGTTTCCCTAAAGATAGATGTGATAAAAGGGAAGAAAGAGAGGAAAACATGTATCAAACCGTTGGGGACTACGGCTTATTGTCGGAGCAGAGAGCCGTTGTGGGGGAAAAGCAGTCACCTGGAACACCTGAAGGCCCATGTGAGCCACAGCCAAGTTTATCTTGGTGCCTTCACGGTCAGCTGCCGGGTGGAAGCGGACTCCATACATCTCCAGTTTACGGGCAATCTCCAGGACCTGGAAATCCGATTCAGCTGGAGTCTGGCCCCTAGGGAATGAAAATAGAGGCAAAATAATAAAGTCATGTGATCCAGTAGTTTAGGCATCGTCCCCCCACCCCCCCACCACCCCATGGGAGACAAATCAACAGCTCATATGTTTGTTATGTAGACGTAAACATTAATAAATACAAAACTCGTGCTTTCAGATAAGCATGTGCGTTATTTCATCAAAGTTTACATGGGTAAATGAGAGGCCATACAAATAGACAATGAGTTATTCCAACTGCCTCCAGAAAGTCACCACACAGTCAAAGCATTTATCTTTCAAGGAATTTAAGTGTCTTTTGTCCACTAAGTACTTTGTGTTCCAGAGAACCATGTTGTCACAGCTGCTCCATTGTATGTTCTAGTAGAAGAGTATGGAAGAAGAGTCTTTGATTCTAGCCAGTGTTGGATTATAGTTCAGGCTGGTGGAAATTGGTGGAAAATAAAAGGAGAAAGTTCTCATTAACAAATTATGAACTAAAATGCTTATATTTCTGGGAAGATATAGATTTGGGATGTACATGGGGACTTTTTAATGCCATTGGAATAACTTAAAAGACCATCATCAAGGTATTCCATTTTTTGGACGCCCCCTCCATGACTTCCCTGCATGTGAAGTGTAGCACCCCAGTGAACTAGAGGCCTGCCAACACTGCAAAGAGATGGAATTTTGCTGATGTAATGAGACACATGGAGGCAAAACAAAGCCAGACACCAGTAATCTTCATCAAAAAAATATTATCTAACAGCGAACCCTTCAGAATTAACAGAAAATCCCCACAGAATTCAAAAAGCAAATGTGCCTCCTCTATCAAGCCTCTCCTGCATTCTTTCTTTAAGTCTTTATTGAGCCGGGCCTATCATTCTTTTATCCTTTTTGTGTGAGGCACCTTGTAACTATGTTAAACGTGCTATGTGAATCAACTTGTCATAACCATTATTGACTTAATGACCAATAGTTGCTAAGTGGCTGCCAGGGACTAATTACAGCAGTAATTTCAGATGTGGCTATGGTTGCTGTGGGATTCTGGGACATGTAGTCTGTAGCTCGGCAGCCATTTTGCAGTTTTAATACATGCAAGTGCCACGTAAGTTATAAAAACACAGAGTTCATCTCTATGTGCAAAGCAGATTCACTCAACAGATACAGACAGTGGTCTTAAATCCCAGAAAAGCCTTGAAAAACTTTGAGGAATTGAAGGCAACATTTCAAACCATACGATTACAAGCAAACAACATGTTAGGAGGAGCATATCCATCCAATCATCAACACATTCTAATTTTGTTCATCCGTTAAGCACTGAAATCTCCTTAGAGCCCTCCCTTGCCCTACTAGCCTTATGGCTAATCAACTGGCCAGGGCAGAGGATTAGGCCAGTGGACTAGCAGGCCCGGGCTTCCACACTGACAGCTAGGGAGGGAGGGGAGGGAGATTAACAGACGGCCCAGTCTCAGAGCTGCCTACTACATCAGTTGGAGAGGAGACCATCTATTCAGTGTAAAAAAAAAAAACACTATTCGCCGTAGGACAGTGCCGTGTGAACAAGGCCCGGTTGTGGGAAAGTGCAGTGAGCGATTTGGTGAAAGCACCAGATTACCATTAAAAGCAGGATTCTGAGAAGGCGCCAACCCCCTCAGTGTGGCTGGTTAGGGAGAACATTAGTGTCGTCTCTTAAAGTGCCAACGCTAAACGTTCTCAACAACACAAAGTTATATAATAGTGGGCGTGGGCAACTGCAATTCTTAGAAATATTGGAGGTCTTACATTTTAGGTTTTTTCTTGTGTGATATCATTTTTCTAAAATGTGAAATGGTCCAAGAGGTTAAAAGCAGCATGGTGTTGTATTAAATTCAAGTAAACTGAAAGATACCACATGCACGGTTCATCCAACATCCAGTGGAAAATTCCAGCAAACAGTGGCATTAAATCATAGCGCTCTCCCCCCCAAAAATGCAAACCACAGACAGACACATGAAGAGGTTACTACGGAGCATTAGCATGTTACTTTCACAAAGGTCTTAACGGGGGGGACAATAACATTAAGTCTCTGGGATGAAGGGGTTTGCATGCTTCTCAGAGGAAATTCATGTCTTGCATAAAGCTGCTAGGTGCCTAGATGCATACTCCACATATGTATAACATGAGGTAAATAATCTTCCAGGGAGGTGTAGGGAAAAGAAACTCTTTATTTGGTGTGCATATTTTGTATAATATTTCCCACTGCGATGCAGCGGCAGCAGCAGCAGTGCTGCCATGGGTATACAAACACAGACTCAGTTGACTCACTCACTCACTCACTCACTCACTGACTGACTCACGCTGTGATGTTTAACAAGGAGACAACTGATAGTAATGCATTTAGTTTCTCCGGTCCACCAATTCTGTCCAAATATAGAAGTCGTATTATGATTATTGCCTGCACTAGCGATATGGAAAGTATGTTACTCATTTAGTCCAGATAAAACATAAATACAAATACTGCATTTGAAAACGTTTTTTGTGCAGCATCTTGTTTAGCAAATCACAACTGACATATCTGACATAGCAAACTGCCAGAGCAAAGCAACAGTTGTGATTGGAGGATCAAGAGAAGAGGATGGAGTTTGAGATAGGTCAATTGCTGGCAGTGCACATGCCGGAGGTGTGGATTTCAATAGGGCTCAAGTAGCCATTAGGGGCACTGCCAGGTGAGAGAGACCGATTGGTAAACCAATGCAGATCCCTACTTAAGTGCATGATATTATAGTGGTATCTCCTTAGCTCAAAGTGAAACCTCCATTCAGGGAAGATAAATCAAACTCAGACCTTTTTAATTGGATCGAAAAGAGGGGGGAAAAAAAGACCTCAGTTCATTTTCTGGTTCACTTCAGCTGAGAGCCGAGTCCACTTTTTGTTCACAACTACATCTTTCTTTACAGCTCAGCCCCTTTATGGAATGTATGGATAGTAGTTTGTGCTTAATGATGTGAAAAGGAGAGAATAGCAACATCATATGGCTGAATGAGAGGTCTATCATTGAATTTGATGAGGATTATTGTTCAACATCATTGGCTAATCGTGATCCGTTTTCAAACACTAGGATTAACCTCAAATTAATTAGCCTCGAAAAACAACAGTGTTTTTAAATACTGAAGTTTCATAATTCGACAGTTGCTGCAGCCCATTATGCAACTCCAGCAAAGTTCATGGTGTTTTTTGTTGTCCTCAAAACAAGGCACTACTAAACATTCAACATAAATATTTTATGTAATAATTATACTGTGAGATATCTACCATTAACATCACCCGGGATGCAGTTTAATTGAATCAAGAAACAGCTTGCCAGAGCACATCCAGCAACTGAACTTGAGAGCACTTGGTGCTCACAAGGAGCAAATAAGTACACTGCAGTGTGGACTCATAACAGATCCTCACTGAAACCATCTCCTATGGGAGTCGGAGTTTGTTAGGTCTGTTCACATACGCACAAAAAACTGATGACTAATTATTACGAGTTACGACCGAGAGCGAAAAAGCCCCCAAGAGAGGAGAGGCAGTGACTCACAGGTGCCTGCGATGGAGCTCCATGATCCTCTCCTGCACCTTCTCCTGGTAGGGCAGCAACCTGTTCATCCGCAGGAAGTCCCGGTCTGCTATGTCATCATAGTCCCCGATCTCCGCTGCGGTTTGCGGTTTAGGGGAGGAGGCAGACATTTGCCGTTATTCATCTTTCAACAAGGTAAGCAACAATTAAGGGCCTAATCCGTAAACAAATGGGTAACCACACAGCTGAGAAAAAAAGAAAAGGAATGGAGACATGTTTTCATTTTCTAGATGACTTTACTGAGTTCTTGATACAATGACTGATGCTAGACAAAAGGTAATATGATTCTTTGGCATTTGCTTTATTTTGAGGCGCCAAAATGCTTGTTTATGTCACGGTTTGTCGGACATATAATCTGATTTACAGTAGGTTAAGAACGTTTCGAATCGCATATTTTCCATCTACAAAGCAAACTCTTCAAGAATGTATGTTAAGATACCCCACATTTATATGATCAAATAAAATTCCAGATTGGGGCTCCAACATCTGCGTGTACATGTACAAGAACACATGGACTGTATACGTGGCAGCTTAATATCTGTATCCAAGCCTTTTTTTTTTTTTTTTTTTACATGAATAGACTTTCAGTTACTGTGGTGAAAAGGCAGGCATGAACATACACTGAACGAGATGAGAGGCGATCAGAGCCCCGGTGTTCTCTGTGCAGCTCAATCTGCCATCCATCAGGTCTCTTTTCATCTGCAGGGAAAACAGGTACCTGTGGGAAAAGCACAGAGGCTTAGTGTCCATCTGCTTCTATTCCATCAGATATGAATAAGCGCATGCTAAGCTTATCGGGGCCTATCGGTACGGCTGTGAAAATGAGGAATAAATCTACAGGAGAACCTGGAAAAAGTTCATAATCTAGTGTCTTAATTGTTGTGTAAGATTTACAGTTTCTTTTTTTTTTTTATGTTGCTCAGTTACTGTGCTAACCACTTCATTGCCCTAATGATGATGATGATGATGATGATGATGATGATAACAACAACAACAACAACATTGTGATATGATTGATTGAAAAGGAACATCATTGCCGATGGCCAATAAAAATATCTACAAGAAATCCTTTGTCCCAAGTGCCGTTAAGGTCCTAAATGAAAGTAGGATCCGCACCCAAGTCTATGACACATGGTGGTGCTCCTCAGACTTGTATTATTGTATTTATGTTTTTACGGCATGTCCTTTATGGTGAAACCAAAGGCAATTTTTCACACTGTAGCCAACTAAGTTTTCGTAATCGTAGTCGTAATCTTCACACAAAAAAAAAAGGAGATTTAAATGCTTTTAATCAACATTGATGAATAAAGAACAAAACAAGCAGATTTAGTGTTTCCCCCTCATAATGTTAACAAAGGCCAAATACTGATGTTTGTTTGTTTTCCTAACTGGCACATAAAAGCATTTAAACATTTTTGTGAGTTGAGACATTCTTTTTGTCCTGAAAATGAACCATGCAGCTCTTAATTTTTGAGAAAATTTAGTTTTAGTTCCTTCGGCCTTTACGACGCAGGCAGACGATCCACTAGTATAAATACATCAAATAAATAAGTCACTGACCTGGTGTACTCCTCCTGCAGCTGACCAGGGTCTGGCGGAAAGAACTTGACGGACAATCTAAATAGAGTATTCGTAGGCCCTGAAATATACAAAACACAAGAGACAGGGAAACACTTGACAAAACATCCCACAATACTTTCATTGGGTGGCAGTTGTGTTCATATTTTGAGCACACTTACTTCTCACTTGTCTTACAACGGGTTTTGTGGGCTCCAACCATACCTGAAAGCAAAGAATATGGTTTTTACAGTGTCATGTACACATGATTCAGAAAACTTGACTGGTGAGTGGTCTGCCAAAAACAGAGTGCATAACAGCAAGTTGGGAGAGGAAATGCAGCAGTGTGTGTGTGTGTTTGACAGTAGAGATATGAGGCAATGTAGTGGATAGCATTTGGCTAAGAAGCCTCACTGTAGAGGCGTGCTCGTACATTTACATCTGGGCCTAATTGAGTGAGGAATGAACTAGGGCCAGATAGATACATCGCAGCACTGATATTAATGGCTGTTATTTGCCTAGATTTATGTATCAGCCTGATACGGCTCATACATAAATATCATCATGCTTGCCGGTTATGATAAATTCATAAAGAAAATTATTTATTGTGATGGAGGCCTAATGGAGTTTTCCCTGTAAAAGCTACATTTTGAAATTATACTTCATCATAATAAAGTATATTGACAGATAAATCCTTAATTTCACTACAGATTCACAAACGCCAGAATGACTGTGAACTCTGCGTTACAAAAACAAACAAACAGCAGAACAACAAACAATACCCTACATTTCAGCTCCATGTAAAAATGGTCTTGCATACAAATACAAACACAGAATAGATTGCTTTGAATGTGAACTCACTGAAGTTCAAAATGTTCTCTGAAAGGCCCGCTGGGCCTTGTAAAAATAACAGACATCTGAAGTCTTTTTGGCTTGAAATAGTCACTGGCTTCATCCTCTTTGAACTAACCATCATAAATGTTCCACATCTGTCCAATCCTCTTTCACATAGCCTACATACGGTATCAAGGTGCTTTCATTTCTAGGTACATTTCTAGAACGTCAGAATATAAAAAAACCCATTTTCATTTATTTATTGATTGATTTTTATTTGGGCATTTGTGCCAAACAAGTAAAAAATGAAATAAAAACCTTGTTACGAGTGTATAACACTTGAGGTCCAGTGGGAGTGAAAACACTACCTTATAAAGACACATGAAATATTCCTGCTACGCTGAAGCCTAAAACCAGAAAACAGTTTGTTTGGTCCCGTTCACACATAGAAAACAGTTTGTTTGGTCCGGTTCACATATAGAACATAGGTTGTTTGGTCCCGTTCACACATAGAAAACACAGGAAATGGTTACATACCCAGTTCATTTGCATGTTCTGGAACTCGAGGCCAAAGTAATCGCTCTCTATGAGGTTGCTCCTCTGGAACACATCGGAGAGAAAGGCCTGTCCGTCGGCTTTGGGCTGAAGGAAAGGAGAGGAAAAAAGGAAAGGAAAGAAGGAACGAAGAACAGACGAGAGACAAGGCAAGGGTATGAGTATGATTTGCTCAAAGAGTGCCAAATGTTAAAAAGCTACAATACTGACATCACTAAAAACATTGATGGTAGGGAGGAATAGTGTCACTTTGAAGAAAAGGAGAAAAACTATCAGCCAAAATTTTCTTTTCCAAAACCATACTATTTTAGGTGCTTTGCATTCAAAAAACTGCTGGACTGTGGTCATTTAGAGCCAAGACAATAGATTACTATTAAAATACACTTGGGCTAGGTCAAGGGAGGTCATTCATTCATTCAGAACGTTGTTTGTTTTTCTACATCCCTATAGTTAACTTGAACGGTACATCAGGTGGGAAGGTTTGTGGTTCCTGTAAATGATCCACTTCACTGTTTGGGAAATACTGTCTGTCTGCTGTCTGTGTAGGTTACTGCCATCAAGGCACGTCATTTGCTTGCTTTGGATGAGCAGAGCTAGAAGACTGCAAAGATGTGGGGTTACTCAACATACGCATGACCTGCAGTACCAGGCCCTGAAGAGCACAGCAAAAATCACAGGGAGGAAATCTGCTGAAGTTTACCTTCACAACGCTCTGGGGTTTGTTTTTACTAAACGAAGGACTAATTACTATGTACCAAGAACACACATCCCTTGAGGTTTGGAACCCAAGCCTGTGACTTTTTGAGAAAATTATAGAGTGAAACATCTGGTTGTAATGTAAAATTGTATTTTTAAAAAACCTTTTAAAAGAATCGGTTTGCACTGGCAAAAGTCAAGCATTGCAACTTTGCAGAGATTACCAGGGGATGTACTACACTTGATGTCGATACAACAAAATTAACATGCATGCAGATTTACCATCATTTAAAAAGGAACTGGTCAAACTAGGGCTGGGCGATATGCCCAAAATATCAGTTTTGACGGTATAGCGGTATTTGACGGTATAGTTTTCCAGTACAAATTACAATGTGATGTGACATTGTTTTTATGTCTTTATCTTGTAATACAATTTTCATGGTCCTATTTCATTCAAAATGGTCTATTTTATTTTACTTTTTTAATATTGCTGCAAGGAATCTTTTTTGGATTAACTTAAAAATATACAGTATGTATATATTTCTTTATGATATGTATATATCATGGACAATGTTATCGTAAAAATCCACACCTTTGTATGGATCCATGATGGTATACCTTCATATTCGGTATACCTTCCAGCCCTGGGTCAAACCCAATGATACAAATTCCAGAACTTCCAGAACATGGTGTGAAGATCAGGCTCTCATTTGTTGCTTTCCCATGCATGCAGTGTTTGATTTCAGCTTGATCCCCACCATCTAACAAAAACTAGAGTGTTAAATAAGTTGTCTGTGTTATCTTTGACAACAAGCCAAAACACACTATCCACACACAGCCACCAATCGCTGGCCAGAATGCTCTAGTGGCGGCAGACAGCCTGGAGTAGTTTGAGGTAAATTTCCTCAGACCTGACACGGACTGGACACAGAACGCACACTGACCGGCATCCGCTTCGCTACGGCGCTCGTGTTAATAAATCCGCGTTGATGCTATTTTCTTGCCGTGACTGACGTGGACTCCATAGATATACACAGGGAGATTCACTCGCAGTGACTCTAGAATACATAAAAAAACACAACTCTATGCTCGTTGCTTGGCGTGTTTGCTCTACCGTCAACATATGCCCCTAGCGTCTGGCCGTTGTGCTCCTGCCTCCCATCTGTTTCAGGGGTCAGTTTAGCTTTCCTTGGTGGGAGCTGGCAAGCGCTCAACAGCCGATTCAACATAGAATCTACGTCATCAAACAGCGAGCTCTGTGCAGAGACAGTCAATCACTGGAGCCATTTTTTTATTTTTTTTAATTAAAAAAACAAAAACATTTTACTGAACAGAAAAAGGCTTAACAAAACCAAAACTTTCTTAATGAGAGAAAATTGCACATGACAGAGAGAAAGCTAGTGTTTCCCCTTAAATTGGCTCTTGGGTATACTGATCTTGACATAAGTTTAATGAATTTCCCTTAAAGCAATGATTTAGAAGAAGCATAGGCTAGGCCAAGACCTATATGTCTGGAAAAACCCAATCACTTCTAAAATGGTTAGCTAGTAGTGTTGTACAACAGCTGAGGGCACACAGATTATATACACACTTCTTTTCCTGGGTATTAATAGCATAATCAACAACAGCATCATCCTAATTACAGTTCAAATATAGTGTACGATGTTGAGAGCATAGTAAACCCACCTCCTCAACTACAACCACAGTACCACTGCTTGCTAGCTTTTATCCTGCACCGTGCATTTTACTGTTCTGAGGTTGATGGGATAAAAAGACCCTAGCACATTAAGATAATCTGACTTTTACCTCAAGTTGTCTTGAGCAAACTGGTGGGTGTTGCGTGTTGTGTTTCAGAGGCTCCTCCCTTGTGTTACTTGTTAACCCTCCAAAGGAATGTAGCACCATTCAGAAAACTCCAGTCTTGGTGTTAAATAAAATCTCTAGAGCCTCCACCCCTGGGTTATTCAGAATCAGCTTTCACAATCTAAAGTACAGATTACATTTTTATTTTATTTTATTTTTTAAAATAGTAATCTAATTGCTCCCAGACAGTAAAAGGGACAAGGTGTAGTATGGCCTATTTCAGCACATTCAAATTCCCCCATTGCATTCCTCACACAAAAGCATCCAGTGTAGTGGCTGCAGACAAAAAAAAACCAATGCAGTGGGACTTCCTCATTCTATATTTACCCTAATTTGTACATGGAATGCCACCACAATGCAAAACTGTGCAAATAATTAGCCTACCCGCCAAATAACTTCCGTGTGCTTTGGCCAAGCCATGCTATCAGTGTGTTCAATCAGTCAACTTTGTTCCAGAGGGAGTGGACCTCTGCAAACCTGGCAAATAAAAGCTTAAATAAAATTTAATAGACAGAGATGGTGGTGAGTCAACCCTGAATTTACAACAACAGAGTTGAGAACACATTATGGATTTAGAGGCATCGGATTACAAAGATACACAAAGCATAGCCGAATCAGGATTTTAGTAATTTCCTCTGTGAAACGCATTTCAATCGGGGGGTCAGAGTGTGCAGGGTCAGCAATTTTTGAGATGCCCCAGGAGAAGGTAGGGTAGGGTTTGGTCAGTGTTTCCCCAGGAGAGGATGGGGTAGGGTTTGGTCAGTGTTTCTCCAGGAGAAGATGGGGTACGCTTTGGTCAGTGTTTCCCCGGGAAAAGGTTGGGTAGGGTTTGGTTGGTGTGTTTCCCCAGGAGAAGGTAGGGTTCGGTTAGTGTTTCCCCAGGAGAAGGTAGGGTTTGGTCAATGTTTCCCCAGGAGAAGGTAGGGTTCGGTTAGTGTTTCCCCAGGAGAAGGTAGGGTTCGGTCAGTGTTTCCCCAGGAGGAGGGAGGGTAAGGTTCGGTCAGTGTTTCCCCAGGAGGGGGTAGGGTAGGGTTCAGTCAGTGTTTTGCTCAAAGACACTTTGACAGGTATGGGCACATTAGCAACAAACCTGTGACCTTCTGGTTAGGTTACAGTCTTTCAAACCATCCCTCTGGCCCACACGGAACATACCTTACTCTAAGCTACAGAGTCGGCCAACCCCGGCTATTACAGTTAAAACAAAAGCGGCTAAAACAAATAAGGTTTGTTGTTATACACACTTATAATACATTTTCAAAACATTAATGGTATGTGCAGGACACCACGTCCAGCAACTAGAAAATACTAGCCTAGCAAGGGAGAAGTGCACCACTATTGCTTGCAGTATAGAGACATAATGCCTAAGAATGGAAATGGTGGTGGCATTAAGAAACTAAATGTGTGGAACTAAAGTTTGTCACACAAACTACTAGGGGTTGGGGGGTGGAATCGATACAGCACAGTATCGCAATATTTTGCATGAACGGCAAGTATTGATTAAATTTTTTTTTTTTGTTGCTTGACAATCCCATTTTGCTGCAGTAAAAATGATTCAAGTGAGATGAACAGACTGAAAACTTTTATCTTATTAGATAAAACAGATGTTGTTGACAGTTTTTCTTTGGGGACATAATTAGCAGTTGGAAAAGGGGTAATAAATTGCAATATATCACAACATATTGCAATATTATTATAATTTTTTATTGCAATACTAGCATATCGTGACCTAAGTATCGTGACAATATTGTATCGTGGGGCCTGTGGTGATTCCCACCCCTACAAACGACTGTGCTCCCAACTAATAGCACTTTTTGTGCACATTGGTTATGTGAAAGTGACAATACACATGTTCTCACCCAACTTGTGGTACGGACGAGAGAAAGTCTCGTCTCTTAGCTCCACCATAGAGGCAGGTTAGTGGGTCATCCAATCAAGCTCAGAAAGACGCAGGGATTATGGCAAGCAGATGTTTCTCTGGCAGGCAAATCTTCCCTCATGTTTACAGAGAGGAGGACTACCAGAGCCTGGCTTTGAAAAGCAACCAGCTATGTGAGAAAACAACTCCACATGCCTAGGATCTGATGAGATGAGAAAAAAATAAATAAATAAAATAAAACACTACAGGGAAAAATCGCAACAAGGGTAACCCAAATACTATCTGCCTAGGTTGTATCTTGCATGACAAGTTAGGTATGGTTCACCAAATAGTGGTTTATATTCGCCAGCCATAAGTGAACAGCAGGGAGCTCTAACATAATATCCCACTGACAGCGTGGTTGTGTTGGGGCTTGTATTTGGCACAGTTGGAAGTGCATTGTTTTGCTCTTTGCACCAGACTGAGATTTGCAGTTGACATACATTTTACAACTATGTAAACCAGCAGTCACTTTCCTTTAAGTGTCTTCAAGTAGACATTTCAAAGTTCAAAGGGATTCTCTTGGCTTAATAGCAACTTCCATACAAGATCGTCTGTGTTGTTTTGGACTGTGTGTGTATATAAGACACACCCTTGACAGCTGGCCAGACAGTTTGTCAGTAGATAACAACGTGCCAGCTACTAGTGTTAGTCAGGATCAGGTATTAAGGTGTGCCTTCTGTTCAACTATGCTGTGTCACTTGAAATACTATTCCAACATCAGCCTGGTCTCCAACACAGAGAGGAAGTAAAACACCACTACTTTAACTATGCTTTACTTAATGTGATCAGAATGCAGTGTTGTCCATGCAATCTTAAACTAGTCCTTCTAGGCTGGCTAACCCAGCCACTATTTTGTTACATTAACCTTTTGATTAGCATTTTCAGAACTTAACATTCTGAAGATGATGTCACAATGGCCACTGATCATTGGAATCTATTCATAGTATTCTCATGACGTGTTTTGCCATACATTATGGCGCACTGCCACAGCTCATCGGCCACAATTGTAATTCAATGATAATCGCTATTTCATTACAACCACCTGTTGTTTGCGACCACGATATCTGCGATCGAATACTATGAATAGTCCAAGATAGCATTCTGTGGAAACATTTGAAAAAACTCACACCTCAAAGGGTTAATTTCGACATACAATTGCATCTAAGACGGCCTGCCAAGTCCTCAGCGACTGTGGTTGTAATCAGGAGCATGAGTATGCTATTGACCTGCACACTGACACTTAAATTGGCGCTATTGTGGGAATCCCTCTTCTCAGAATCACAGGTGGCACAAGCACACACTACAGATTCCTGGTGCCAAACAATATCTGGATTCACATCAACCTAGTATGAAGATCATTACTAAAAGCAAGCGTACACGTATGTAGTACTGGTGTCTGGTGAAGAAGAAAATTACCTGGCTATGGTTCAAAATGTCAAGCAATCCCTTTAGCCTCATTAAAGTTGCACTATGTAGTTTTGGGAGAACAATTTAAACCTCTGAAAAGTCAAAATAATGTGTGATAAAGCACTGAATAAATAAAGTGTCCCAAGAGGAAAACTGGATCCCTGGAACACTGTATGACGCTAGAAATGATCTGTTTGGCTGCAGTGTCCTACCCTCCCACCACATTCACTATACAAATAAGCAAGGTTAATGTTGGTCAAGCTTGGTTTTTAAAGGTAATTTGTTGTATTTGTGTTGAGATAAAAAGCAGGATCTAAGTATTAATAACTAAATATTCTAGGAGGTAATTTTTCCTTACCAAAACTAAATAGTGGCGGTGGCGCTTTCATTTCCATCTGTAGCACACAATTAAAATCAAGCAGGAGGATCAAAACAGCAGATTGAAACTCATATCATTAAGTGACATTCGACTTTTGTAATTTCCCTCCAACAAAATCACAATATCGTTTTGGTATAAAAGCCAGTCATTGAAATGCCTCTGCAAAACCTCCTATGGGGGGGCTTCACTTCTCTCGGGTCTGTCCCCTCCCCCCACCACCCAGGCTCAAACTCAATGCCAGACGCAACTGCTCCCTCTGAACTGCTCTTTTAACATCAGAAGCTGCCCCTCTGTGCTGCTCTTTTAACACCAGAAGTTGCCCCTCTCTGCTGCTCTTTTAACATCAGAAGCTGCCCCTCTCTGCTGCTCTTTTAACATCAGAAGCTGCCCCTCTGTGCTGCTCTTTTAACACCAGAAGTTGCCCCTCTCTGCTGCTCTTTTAACATCAGAAGCTGCCTCTCTGTGCTGCTCTTTTAACATCAGAAGCTGCCCCTCTGTGCCCCCCACTTGGTCATCAACTGTCAACCTTGCTATTTATGTGCTTGTTTGCTAACGCTGAGCAAAGCCTGGCCGTGCTCCCTCCCACCAGTCCCCAACTGTACTGCATTCTCGCACAGCTAGGTTCCACATCACACCCCTCTGCCTGCCTTGCTGAGTTGGAGCCGGGAGCAGCGGTGAAGGCCGGCCGAAGGGCTGGCTGTGCTGCACAAAAGAGGCCTGTGTTTCCCTGCCCTGCCTCCCTGTCCAGAGACCACAAGGCTGAGCTTTCTGCTGTGCTGGGTGTAGGAGGGGCCTGGTGCTTGTGGACAAGAGCCATATACAGGCAAATGTCTTTCTGATGAGGACCATGGCAGTTACCTGCAGCAGATGAGGGCCGACACTTCAAAGCACACAGCCTGGTCCAATTTCTCTTGAGTAGCTTTCAAGAGAACAAAGATTGATATAGACATTGTTCTGCCATGAAACCTTGTATTCTGGTGTGTACTCCACCTATACATCATCCATTTATGAAGTTGTACCATTATCACAAAAGGTTAATCAATAACCCTTGAAAGGTTGCAAAGCACGGTAGCCAGAAGTGAGTGTGCACTGCATATGTATGAGACGACATATATTTCTGCTTTATTAAAAGGTGCAATCTGTGATCCAAATGTAAACCAACAGGTCACCACTGAAAGCCAAACGCTGGGACTGGGGAGAGTGAGCTCTTCATACAAGGAGCAGACTAAAACTTGAACGTATTCTTTAATGGATTTTGAGTTTTGTTTACATTTGAAATGTTTGTAAACGTTGGCTGAAAGTTGATGAATATGAGCTATGAAAGCTAGAAAAGGCTTGTTTTCCATTTGCAAGTCAACCTCTTCAAGTATCTATTTGAACATAGGCAAAATTGACATGGTTAAATAAATTGGGACTACAGACTGGGCCTATAGAAGTTTATCCCCTGTCAGCTATTGCATTAGCAAACACTGTTAACAGGAAATTAACAGGGGCCCGTTTAGAATGTTTATGTTGTCAAGTAAGAAAAGGTTTATAAGGTGAATGACAGGAAAAATGGGGTGAAAGAGGTGATTGCACGTGACCAAAGAGTTGCAATAGGAACACTACAGAGCGGGAGCCTATGTTTTTAAAAGCTACAAAAGATGTCAGACCACGGCCAAAAGATCCACCCGTATGTATGACGCCATGTGCCACTTCCCATGCACACTGAATTAATTTAACCCATCTTCTGGGTCTAAATGCCGTAAGCTGGAAGCAGTAGTGGTTGACCAATATGGGTTTTTCACTGGCTGATGCGGATACCGATATTTAGAGAGCAGGGCGGCCCATGGCTGATATAATACCCATACTTTTGTATCTGACATAATACAACACTTTAATACCAACAAATGAGACACAAACTTGCTGAAATTAAGCTATTTTAGCTAGCTAGCTAAGCTGGTTGATGACAGCTAGCTTTGCACTTGCTAATGTTACAATTGCCAACTGGGACTTGCGTTTTCTCACTAAAAGACCGCTATCAATGGAATTCTAATTTATCAGCCACGTGGGCGTGGTCATCGGTTGACGGCGATTATTTCGAAACGCCAAATATCATACCGAATAATCTGTCTATCACCATCGCTTTCAGTATTGAAACCCAGAGAATGGGATCAATTTATTCCATGAGCAAGGACAGAGACTCAACAGCCACGCCCACTTTTAGGACAGACTCGAACATTCCTACCCCCCATTGCATGTGACAAAGGTTGTGAGTATAAAAAGGTATTTGAGTTGGCTTGCTGAGGCACCAGGACACCCTGAGGGGGGCCGTTTCTTGAAGGCCACAACCATGTGAAACATTCAACACTGCAATTTTGTATCTATTTTTGCACACTGTCTGCATGGGAAAAAGTAAGCTAAAATTACAAGCCGGAGAGCAAAAAGAAGGTGTAGTATTACATTTGTTTTCCTTACTTCGAAGTGATTGTGCACCATATTAAATAATATGCCTGCACAAATACACAGATGCCTTCCTTTTCTGTTTTTACAGAAATGAACAATGGCAAAACAGATCAAATGTCCTCAGATAGGCAAAGTAATTAATAATGTATAGTATGACTGGAACTAGAAAACGTAAAAATAGAGGCCCTCTTTTCAATGTAGATATAGGCTAGCCTAGCATATGTTTTCAACTGTCCACTCAATGTGTCAATGAACACATAAAAGCTAACCCCCACCCCCTCCCTACTCCACCACTACCAGGCCACAACTCTTCAGAGTGAATTAATGCCAACATTAAGCAGAGGGAGAGAGACAGTGGTGAACAGTGCCTCTCAGATGCCATCTTGCTCTTGGCGAGCTGCAGTCTACTTGAACACAGGGTTGGTGTCATCCCCCTCTCCGTTTATTTCTGTCTACCAACTCCTATCAGCACCATCCCCGGAAACTTGGTTTAAACTGCTCAGGCCAATATCAATTTGCTTTCAACAAGTGATGTTTATTATTCTCTTAAAAACTAGATTAAACTTCTTGAAATGTTTCCAAGGTTTCCACGGTTGAACAACGCAGGGATTAACTCTCCACGCAAATTAAACTTGTGTCTGTGGAATTCTATTGGTTTGAGACGACATATGGTGCATAAGATTATGAAATGTCTGCCTCAGCAGTGCCCCCAAACTACAGCCGTCAGAACAGTTATTGTTGTGGCTGCAGATGGATTTAGGTCAGAGTAGCCTAATTCTTGTAACAATACAAACTAAACTGTTCTGAAAGAATTACTGTAACCCACAATTCCAGCTCTATTACAGAACAAAACCAACAGCTAGCCTACAGTATATCAATGGATACATTTGTCAATGACTCGTTCCATGTTTATTCATTGTGGGAACTACACATGGATGTATTTTTCCCTCCAGAAAAGGCAGGAAACATAGTCTGATGTAGTGGCTTCCTCATTACTTCCTATTTGCCTCGTGAATGACTGCAGCAGCTCAGCGAGCGCAGGCGGAAAATCACATTATCAGAAAAGTGAATCTCAAACTATCCAAAGTACTCAGAACTACAGTATTACCCACTGTATATTGTCATACTGTTTCAGTGCAGCTGCAATTCTTCCAAGGATATAGGCTAATATGGTTTCAACTACAATTCCAGTGGAATACAGTTAGCCATCTCAGCTTTATATACATTAAAACACATATTGTTCTATTTAAGACTCATCTTACTGCGATAATATTTAACTGCATGTTGTTATTACATAAGGGGGTATTTATTTACCCGTTGTGTCTAACATGTTTCCATACGGTCAGCAAAGTTGAAAATAAGGCACGCGTGGGACACTACAGGGTGGACACCAGGCCTTTGGTTACTGTGGTTACAGTGACGATGGCAGGGCAGGGGCCACAGAGACTAGAAGGCCTTCATAATGCACAGAGAGGTTTACTGAAGAATTTACAAACCAGTCTTCATATATAGGCTAGATTATTGTCATGATGTTGGTACTTCAATAGAAATCTCTGTCAAGACTATCCGAGAAGATTAGCCTACCAGTCATTCTTCACACTAATTTCAAGCATCTCAGTTCAGGACAACGCATTAAGGAATATATTTTAAAAAGATCCCTCTCAAGTTGACTCTGACCCCAGTGAACTATGGCAATGCAACACTATAATCTAACAAATAAGGGGGGAGAAAACCACATGAAACAGTTTGTCAGGGAGCACTGAAATGTTTAAGGGGCAGTCTTGGATGCAGCACTTTTTTTATCTGTTCCGGAACCGTCCTAAACGTATATATTTTTTATATTATTATATTCATCCCAAACTGAAGAAGAACAGTCTCAAATCCAAAGAATGCGGTTGTAGCCTGTATGAATTCTGCCTTTTTTCTTCTACCATCCTGGGACCATCCCTACCATCTCAAAACACAATTTTATCGTCCTTGGGATGACATGATGCTCTTAATTTCAAGCCCTGCCTGTATGGCAGTAGCTATATCATCTGGTTTTCCGGTTGGTCAAGACCTTTCACACAGGAGGGGAACTTCTAGAGTGGACCCTGGGCCAGAACAGGGTCCACTGAACACAGAATGTAGCCATAACAGAAAAAAGGGCCCTGGTGAGTCACACTAGGTTGCCGGAGTAAGAAGCCTTAAGGAGGAAGGGATTTCAGGACCAAAGCCATGTGGCAGCTGTCACCAGCCCAAGCCACACGCAATCAGGGCTGCTCAGGGACTTGGCAGAGATGTGCACTTCTGCCTGAGTAGGGCTAGGTACTGAAAATCAATACCATCAAGGTATCGATTGGATCAAATCAATGCTACCCGATAGACGAAAACGTTGAGACAAAGTTTCAAACAATACCATTTTTCAATACTTTCATTGTCAAACAATGTTGTTTTCACAGCCAATCATTGTATCTAAAATCACTTGATTGACAAATCAAAACAAAGCTCTTAGGGTACATGCCTTTAGCTCCTGCCTTGGAGCCAGGTGGCCAGCAAGCATTCTAGTACTTGCAAAATGCACAAAGAACAGGAAGAAAATAAGGATATTCCTACGGTACTGGCAATGAATGCAAGGTATTGGTAATGAACATTTTCAAACAATTCCCAGCCCTATGGCTGAGATGCTGTGGGTATACTGTATCTTTTCTCTGAGGTTTCTCCACGTGTTTCCCACAAGTTCACAGGTTATTTGTATGGTGGCAAACCGGGAAGGGCAATATACACAGTTGAGCAGTGGAAAGGAAAGGGCTGTCAACATGCAAGACAAGACATTATTACTGTATCAGTATGGGAAATCTATTTGTGATGGGCCTGTTTTGACATTGTGGTGGGCCACCACAAATAAACCTATATGTATGGGAAACACTGAATCATGTATCATTGAAAAGCAACTGACCTCTATGTCATAGAACTCCTGAGAGTCATCTAGCCCCAGCACACGGATCTGTAGTCCTCTACCATGGCTTTTCCCTCCAGTGGCCACGACAGCACTAAGGCTCTGACCCGGCTCCAAGGTGCTGATACCAGCATTGAACTGGGCTCCAAGCCGTGTGCCAGGGGTTTGTAGAACCCGGTAGGAACCCTCCATCTCCCCCATTGCTGCTCTATGGAGTGTGCAGCCTCACTCCTACAAATTCAGGAAATAGAACCAAGTGATTTTCACATGTATTTTAATGATGCAAATCATTATCAAACTTCAGTGTGTAAAATGACTGATTATACAATGAAAAATCTAATTTTATTTTGAGTGGTCAAACATGTCTTGAAGCTTACAGAAAAATGGTTCACAGTGTTCTATAACTGATAAATTAACTTAAACTATTTTACATTTGCATAATTCAATCTGAGTCTGGTTGTTTGAGTTGTCCATGTAAGCCTCTTTCAAAATTGTGTAGCTTTCTCAATTTTTTTCTTTCAGTGATTGACTTCTTTCTGGCAGCCGACAGCCAATGACTATGTAACCTCCACTGTATCCATGCAGGGAGTTTACAAGTCAAGATGCAACCATTTAGTAAAAAGTCTGCTAATCTGGGCCAGCCTGGGCGATATAAAAACATGTATAAAAGGACATGAGCGTGCTAGCTATATGCATGGAGTTCTAACTTGCATGTAGGCCAAGTTTGTTCAACTCGACCAGGTACGATTTTGTTGCTGTGATTAGTTTATAACTTTAAAAAAAAACAACCGAAAATGCTCCAAATAAAGCCACAAAAACAGACTAATGTTTATTAGGTCACTTTGTGCTTGCTTCAGAAGAGAGAGGAGAGACACGGACTACCGACGAAAAGAGTAAATTACCAGTGTTGGAATATATTGTTAATTCCTTGAAAAGACACGGCCCATTAGACAAATGCAATGCAATAAGATATACTTATATATTTGCTGAATCTTACCTTTTTTGTTTGTCTGTGAACTTCCAACGAAATACTAAAACTTCGTACTATCGAAAAGGACGCTACTCCAATCCATGGTCGTCGTTAAAAGGAGAGCGTACAGAGACTACTTTGTCATTGGGCAAAGCAACCCGATTCGCCTCACCATTGGTTCAATTTGCATCGGATTGTGGGCCACATAATATTGGAGAATGGAGATTTACCTTGCTTAATATAGCTTTGATAGATGGAAAACAAACCGGTCATCTTGCTCAACTTGAAAAATGATACAATGTTGCCATATAAATAGACCATAGCTATCTATGAAATAAGGTTTCGTTTCGACTTTATTGCCAGGGAGGCCCTGCATAGGTAGATAATGTTTGACATTGACAACAAATGAAACCACAGCTTTATTTTATCTTTATCTGATTTTATATCTGAGTTAGACAACAAAATCAGAATCATTCTACATTACAGGATTGGAGAAGAAGGTTCGGGCTAGTGGAAACCCTATGTAAAATCCTTTTCAGAGGGGTCAGTGTATTGATTTTCACTGTAGCCTTAATGTCTTTGCAGACAAGACACGCACATGTCTATTCAATCGAGATCAAATTCACATCCATCAACATTTCTGTGAAAATAAATAGACCTACATGTCAACACAATATGTTGTGTGTGTGTGTGTGTGTGTGACATTTTAATTATAGGCCCTAAGCTATCTTTTGGGAGTGGATTGATGGGGGAATGATAGCCTGTCTGTTTTAGCCTACATTTTCTGAAAGCTATTTCAAAGGTTTATGCCAAAGAGCTCTATTAGTTGATACTTACTTTACAGCATGGCAGTAAGGTTAGGTTGGGCCAACACACCAATAAAAGCCAACAAGCCAGGGACTCACAAGAGCTTATCAAGGAGCTCCCCCTCCTGGAGGCTTTGTTTTACATGTGAAAGTAAGAATGGAAGTGTGTGAACGTGTGTGTGTGTGTGTGTGTGTGAGTGTGAGGGGGGGTGGGGGATATTCTTGTGTTTGACATACATTGGCCAGATGTGGCCATCAAACAGACCAGGGGGGTCTGGCACTGTGTATTTCCTAGAGAGAGAGGGAGGGGATGGGGGTTAACAGTAAGAGCAGCAACTACAACAACAACTACTACTACTACTACTACTACTACTACTACTACTACTACTACTACTACTACTACTACTACTACTACTACTAAACCTATAACCAGTGGTGGACAAAAAAAAATTACTTAGGTTGAAATACCCTGATATAATTTTATTCTGGTAACAAAAAAAATACTCTGGTCATCCATTCACAATTGTACTGAAGTCAAAGTATTATTATTAAGTATTATTTGAGTATCAAAAGTAAAAGTACACATTCGATGTACTGTTCTTTTATTTAGGAGATTTTAGAGCATGGCAACTTGGTGACAACATTTCAACATCCAAAATTAGACACTTTGACCAAGTTCTGGTACCTGGCAATATTGTTCTTAATGTATGGAAATGTATAGTAGAAACAGTTCTGAGGGCCACTTCTCAACGACTGAACCCAGAGAAGCCACTGGAGCACACGATTCATGTTACTATTTTATTGATAAGGTGAAAACAACAAACATCTCTTTCTGAGTCAAACAGTATTGGCACAGACATGAAAAGTTAAACACCCTCCTCCATCCAGAGAACAGTCTCTCACTGGTTAATAGGGGTGGGAGGGAACCAATCAATAAACCACTACCTTGACAGCACTCATTCAAGAAGGGAGGTGCCATGAAACAGCAAGAATCACAATATTACAAACAACAAGAATCAGAATGTAACAATCAATATCTTCAACTACATCACATATTGAAAATCTATGTAGTCTGATTTCTTCTGTCTGTTGTTGTTGTTGTTGTTGTTGTTGTTGTTGTTGTTGTTGTTGTTGTTGTTGTTGTTGTTGTCATGCGATCCCTGTGCACTATATGTGAGTTCTCCTGTCGTTACAATTGTGATGTAATCCGATCTGTTGATAACAGTGTTCCAGTCAGTATGTATTCCTATTGGCTGTAGTACAGAACAGTGAAATATTCACCTGTTATTCTCCTATGTTTGATCCATTTGATTGCCATTAAAACTGGTTGAAACGTACCTTCAGACTCCTGCCTCATGACAACTATGCCATGAGTGTCTGTCATAGTGTGAAACTTTAGCTGTTTAATGTTTCTGCACCATTGTCACAAAAACACATTTCGGGAGCTCTTCATATTACATTACACAAAATACAGGGTAATTACTGTGTAATAACATAGAAATAAGACCTGGTAAGAACAAGTAATTTGTAATTATGGACAAGTGCTTACTCAGGTAGATGTGTGGGGGGGTGGGGGAATACAAGGTCAGTCATAGATGCCACATCTGAAAACTGGGACCCTAAAGATTAATTTCCGATGCAGCTTAGCACTGTGTGTAAAAAGATTTCTGGACATAAATATGTAATAAACATTGTGTTTTGATTTGCACCTATTCAAATTTAGAAAGTTTAGAGTGTATAAGGGCTTGGGTCATTATTAATGAAAAATATTTCCAAGCTCCATTATGTGTAATAGATTACTACAGCAAGCTTTGGGTTGGTACCATTAGTTTTAATTTTTGACCACACAAAGATTGAAAAGAATGGTAAAAATACATCCAAAAGACCACATAAAAACCTCAAGACCTTGAACAACACTTGAAATGTTCATACTGTGATTTGGTATCAAAAACTATTGACACCTGGAGATTTCTGAAAGTTTTGGATGGTGAGCATTTCTTTTTCTGAAAATGGCTCAGAACCACACACACACACACACACACACACACACACACATATCTAGACTTATCTAGACAAACCATACTCTTTCTTATTGGCCCAGGTCTCTAGTTTATGGGTATAACGTTTCATGGTGCTATGATTAACTTAGAGGGCACAATGGGTCATTTTACAGTGAGGTCAAGTTTTTATTTAAATTGATTAATTTATTTATTTTAAATAATCACTCCCATTGTAAGAGCTACTGTGATCTGCAAAGCCTGTGGTTAAAACTGTGAGGAGATGGACCAACAAGTCAAAACTGGAGCTACAGGCCTGCTTTGACTGCAGTGACTGGAGTGTTTTTGAGGCTGCATCCACAGACCTGGGCGAACTTGCTGACACTTTGACATCTTACATCAGCTTTTGTGAGGACATGTGTGTGCCAACCAAAACCTTCTGCACTTAATAAAAACAAGCCCTGGTTCACAGCAAAACTCAGGCAGCTCCACCAGGCCAAAGAGGAGGCCTACATGTCTGGGGACAGGATCCGGTACAACCAGGCCAAAAACACACTGACAAAAGAGACCAGAGCTGCAAAGAGGAAAACAGGTTTTCAGCTAATGGCCCTGCAGCAGTGTGGAGAGGTTTGCAGGACATCACCAACTACAGAAAACCCCCCACACACACCTCAGAGAACCTTCAGCTAGCTGATGACCTAAACATGTTCTACTGTAGGTTTGATCAGCCCACTTTCACACCCCACACACCCCTGACTGCACTGGCACTGATAGTCTTTGAAGAGGATGTGTGCCAGCTCTTTCAGAGACAGAACATCAGAAAGGCATCAGGCCTGGACGGCATGTCACCCTCCTGTCTGAAAATCTGCACTGACCAGCTGGCCCCCATCTTCACACGGATCTTCAACAGATCACTGGAGCTGGGGGACGTCCCCCCTGCTATCATCCCAGTTCCCAAGAAGCCCTCCATCACCGGACTGAATGACTACAGGCCCATCACCGTGACGTCTGTGGTCATGAAGTCCCTCGAGAGACTGATGTTGACCCACCTGAAGGACATCACAGGCCACCTGCTGGACCCCCTGCAGTTTGCCTACCTGACAAACAGGCCAATAGATGATGCAGTCAACATGGGACTGTACTACATCCTGCGACACCTCGACTCCCCAGGGACGTAAGCAAGGATGCTGTTTGTGGACTTAAGCTCGGCGTTCAATACTATCATCCCAGAAGTCCTCCACACCAAACTCACCCGGCTCACTGTGTCCGCCTCCACCAGCAAGCAGCAGGTGAGGCTGGGAAAAATCACATCCAGCACCCAAACAGTTTGCACTGGCACCCCCCAGGGATGTGTGCTATGCCCTCTGCACTTCTCACTCTAAAACCAGCGACTGCACCGCAGGAGACCCATCTGTCCAACTCCTGAAATTTGCAGACGACACAACAGTCATCTGCCTCATCCGAGGCGGAGATGAATCTGCATACAGCCGGGAGGTCGATCAACTGGCCATGTGGTGCGGTTGTAAGAACATGGAGCTGAACATGCTCAAAACTGTGGAGATGACAGCAGACTTCAGGAGGAGCCCCCCAACACTGCTCCCCCTCACCATGCTCAACAGCACTGTGTTGGCTGTGGAATCCTTCAAGTTTCTGGGATCCATAAACTCCCAGGACCTGAAATGGGAGCCGCACATCAACACAATCGTCGAAAAAGGCCCAGCAGAGGATGTACTTTCTGCGCCAGCTCAGGAAGTACAACCTGCCTCAGGA
>OMKL01138620.1:0-28106 GCA_900302295.1 Parasudis fraserbrunneri | reverse complement strand
TAAGTGTGTTTGTGCATTTGTGTAAAAGTTTATGTATTATGTGTGTGTGTGTGTGTGTGTGTGTGTGTGTGTGTGTGTGTGTGTGTGTGCGTGTGTGTGTGTGTGTGTGTGTGTGTGTGTGTGTGTGTGTGTGTGTGCATGCACAGTCCTGTATATCTGTATATAAGTGTGTTGCTTGTGTATAAGAGTATGTGTTTACATGCATATTTGTGTTTGTTTGTGTATATTGTACACTGTAAAAAAAAAAAATCATAAGTTATCTCAAGTTAAATCACAAGTTGTCTCAACTAGTAACCTTTTGCACTGGAGAGACAGTGAATAATACATTTCAAGTTCACTCATATTTAGTTTATTCAACAACAACAAAAAAGCCTATGCACAAAGGTGGCTTTTTTGTTGAATCAACTAAATATGAGATAAATCAACTAAATAGGAGTGATGTAACCTTGATATTTAATATTCACTCTCTCCAATTAGTTGATTCAACTAATTTGCCAATGCAAAAGCCTATTTAAAAATATAAGTTGAGACAACTAATGATTTACATTAGTTAATGATTTTTTTTTACAGTGTCTGTCTGTGTGTGTGTGTGTGTGTGTGTGTGTGTGTGTGTGTGTGTGTGTGTGCGCGCGTGCGCGCGTGCATCCATGTGTGTCTATTCTCAGAGCATCCTGAGTTGATGAACAGCCCGTGCGATGAGTAAACATCATTATTCTTCTATCTAGCTGACGCTAATTAAACTGTTTCATGGGAGGAACACGTGCCCTGTAAGCTTCTTTCATCTCTGGGTAAACCACAGGCATGATTAGGCATCATAGAGACACATATTACCTCTTCGTGACACCCACATCAGTGCCGAAATGTCCTCTCATTAGCGGCTGATAGGGTTTAATAATGATGTTCGAAGATGCGGTGTTCTAGCTCACCGGATCCCAACGTGGGGTCCAGGGAAACCCCCCAGATGTCGTCCAGGGTGGTCCCAGGGGGTCCCCAGAAAAAAAGGTTACATTTCGCTATTTCATCAACTAGATGTTAGCCCATTGAGAGAATGTATGAGACTGACCACTCAGATCATAGATGTCACTCTCTCCACTGTCATTCTCCACACCTACAGTACAGACATATACCTACAGTACAGACATATACCTACAGTACAGACATATACCTACAGTACAGACATACTTACAGTACAGACATATATACCTACAGTACAGTCGCAGCTAAAAAATGTAATCTGTCATCTCCATGTATTGTCTATTTCTGTCCTCTTCAGTGCACTGCGTGAAGATCTTCAACATCCGTCCATATCGTTACATGGGGCCTGTGGCCCAGGGAGACGGCCTGGGATACTTACTGCCTCTGCAGGATCTCTTCTCTGGTATCACCTCACACATGGAGCTACAGATGTGTGACGGCTCTGACCCTTCACCTTTCATATGACCTATGAACCTTGACCTTACATATGACCTATTAACCTTTACCTTACATAAGACCCGATGTACAACTCTTTGCTAAGACTCCACACTTAAGTAACCCCCATCCCCCCTTTGAACGGCACTTCGTAATGTTTTTTCTTTTCTGTTAAACAAATGCAGTTATAATTGTTTCATTCATATCTCCTCTAATATTTCATCTGTCATGTGACCTATGGTGACCAACACTTCACCTTCATGACATCATACAACATTTAGCTCCAAACACGCATTGTGATTGGACAGGGGACATTCCATGCAAATGCAATGAGTGGTGGATTTTGTGCCGTGATTCCAAATGTTAAGATATCGTTTATTTAAAAGTATTTTTAACATTCAAAATTGCGGCGCAAAATACAACCCTCGTAATTTTAAATTAATAAAGACAGCTTGCTAGATGAGTAAGCTACAACCATCTTGGTCAAGCTAACATCTTTTTTATTTTTTTAATTGAAAATATGTCTATGGCAAAATCCCTCTCAACTGAGACTGCTTCTTGATATTCACTAACAGTCTCTATAGGGTGATGTTTCCCATATGGTAATTGCCTATCTGGAGTCAGTTTACAATCTTCAAAGTTTAGAAAAGGGGCAGTAAAGCTTATTCCAAGTCAGCATTTAAAAGCATCCTCAAACTAGAGTCTGTAGGTCTATATAGTCCCTGAATATCTCCTCTTTTTAAAAAGACTTGTCATCTTTAACAATTATATGATTTCTCTTCTCAACCTTGCCTTGTATGACCCTGCGTTTCTTTGACCATTTCAGTAATCTGTCACTTAAGATCCTCATATTATATTTGTCATCTCTCTCTTTGTATTAGAATGATTGTTCACATCTTACAGCCCTGTGCAGGGCAAGACATTTCATTTACGACAATCTGTTGAAATTTGGGGGTTTTACATGATGTGCAATAGCTGATAGCCGAGCGGAGGAAATCACCAAATCATTGAAGTTTCCCACCATGTGTAGTGCCCCAAACTGTGAATTGTGAAATTGTGCAGTGGTTCCTTAATCTTTCCACGAGCAAACCTGAGGTTTTACATTAGCTGCAATTTTCATTTTAGCCAGGAGGGCACCTAGTGTTGATATGTGCCAGATGTAATGAGCCTAATATACCAAAAGGTGGAGTTGCTTTTCAACAAAATTGGAAACCACAGACTTCATGTCTGCTCTTTCAAAAACTATGGAAAAAGGTAATAAATGGCTATCATCAAGTTGGTACTTTTTTTAATTTTCAATGTGGAACATCTGTTGAATCTAAAACCATACACAAAGGCATAGTAATTTCTGATAATTATAAACCATCTGAAAGAATTCTGTTTTTCTTCAGAAAAGGATTCTGTGACAGAAGATGACGCATTTCCATTTTTTTTTTCTTTTTTTTTTTCATGTTTCTTAGAATCCTACCTTGGAATTCTGGAACTCATTAGCTTTCAATAGATATTGTGAAATCAATATTAGAATGCTCATTCCTAAAGACACAACAGGATGGCTCATCTTGCTTAACAGTGTGACTCCAGATTTACATACAAAACTCATCGTCTGAAGATAACTGATAGCTATCTTAAGGCCTTTGCCTACAAAATACATTTTTGAGGATGGGAGGGTTTTAAGTATTATTTTATTTTAAATCTTGAATAAAAACTTTCTCAAAATGCAGAGTGTCTCTAAATGAATCCCCGATGTACTTTATAACAAATGATTCTGACCAAGGCGAAGCTTTCATACATCCAATCATACTGGCTTGGTAGCTGATGAAGCCTGTATCGAGGGCTTGTTTACCGTCTGCTTGCTCAATTTCCTGTCAGATGCTCCATCTGATCCCAGAGACATGAGACTTTGACCAACACGATTGGAAGGCATCAAAGGCTTGAAACCAAAAGGAAGTAAGTAGGTTTAGTGGCATCCTGAAATGACTCCCAAGTCCAAGTAACATTCAAGTCAAAATCCAAGTCCAACTTTATTTTATCTTCCGAGTGCCCATGAGATGCTTCTCTTCTTGCCGCCTCAACATGACTGAACTTGCATTGACTTGGACAGTAGGACCCCATACATTTTCCAACCAATCATAGCGTAAAGAGTAAATACAAATTTGACCCTGACCCAATGATAATGACAACTTATAATACAACTTATAAAATAATGAGTGCTTATAATAACCACGAAGAAACATCTGCCTTGCAACTTCAGCAGCATCACTCTGCCTTGTTTACATTTAATTTAATTCCCTAGATTGCTATTAACTTTTGAATCATAACCACACATTTTCTGTTAGTTACAAAGTATCTGCGGTCCTCTCAAGCACTTCAGCGCACATTCTCCACCACTGCAGCCACTGATTGATTTTTTCAGTAATTGCACACTGAGCTGAAACATCCCCAGCCAGAACGAACCCGTCCATAGCGTATGGATGTCGGAAGGGAGCGAGCGATGGGGGACTGTTTTTTTTCTTGGTGGGGGACCAAGATAAAAGTGTCAGAACATAAGGCTTCTGTCTTTAATGTTTGAACCGATTATAAAAATGTTGTATAAAAGCAATAACGTTCTTGAGGTCGTGCCGTGTCATGACTCATGACTGCAGCACCCCAGTGCCAGTAACCACGGCACTCCCCTTTGTATGTTGTACAAGATAATACAGATCTCATCACTGAGAGCTTTAGATCTGCGGTTCTCAACCAGGGGTCTGGGGGCCCCCAGAGGTCCTTGAGGAGTTTCCAGGGGGTCCTCAGAAAAATGGGGAACAGTTTAATGTCACTATATGATTCACTAGAATTTAGCCCAATGAAGAGAAGAGTGACTACTCTAATCACAGGTTTCATTCTCTCCAATGTAATCTCCCCAACTACAGTAGGCACTATGGTATTCTGGACTAAATCATATCTAACAACAACTATCTTCTCAGGTGGGGGTCCCTGAGACAAAATCTAAACAAATGGGGGTCCGCGGCCTGATGTGTGTCAATGTGGGGGTCCTTGACATGAAAAACGTTGAGAACTGCTTTTTTTTTTTAAATGGCACACACAGGGTTAATCATGTAGTCATGACACTTGGCATATGTACCTTATATATGCCATGAATGATTGCACAAGGTCTTGGATTTTTTTGAAAAGCAGCTCTGGCTTATTTGTTTATGTATTTACCTATCAACATCAAATTTGATTTGATAGACTACATTATGACCTCTTGTTGAGAACTAACTGGAGTATGTTGCATCCCAGTTGCACTACCAACATGGCAAACATTAACAAATGTACTAGGTGACCAATGATAACATCGACCATAAATTATTTTATCCAATCAACATGTCACTTAAAACACATGCTCTGCAGAGTCATTAAGCAAGAACTCTGAGCCATTCTCAAATTAACCACTAGTGGGCGCCACAAATGTCCCGCAATAATTATAAAAACAAAAACTTGATGTTTTTATTACCAGTATCATGCAACATTAAGTGTTGTGATAGGTCGGCGATTGTGGATGTGGCCTATGGTAATATCACTTAATGACACAAATGTGTTTTGTAGGCCAACAAACTTGACACTTGGTACAGGCCTAGCTGTTTAGAACTTCAATGCTGCCTTATTACTAGGCTATGAGCATATCACTTTTAAAATTGTCGTCAGTGTCAAAATCACATTTTCGAACATTGACATATCATTAGGCAATTATTTATATATATGCATTGGATTAATTAATCCAATTAATCCTAAAAGGTTAGGTCCATGACTATGGACCTGGAACTACGTTGTTGTGGTGGGAGTAGGTGAGCTAGGATAGGCTGGGAGTTTGGTTGGAGCCGGACGAGACAAGGCAAGAGGAAAAAGAAGAACTGATTCATGGTTCAGAGAGAAGTAGGTGGTCCACAGAAAGCAAGACGTAGGCTACGATTCGCTCTCTTTTCATGATACTTTTTCTTTCTGTGGTGTGAATTCGATCACCGGGGAAAAGAATCATCGTTCAATGACCCTCCCTCCCATTCAGTTGAGTGGACAGGTTCGCATAGGAGTGGAGAGCAGCCTGTGCGTGAGTGCGGTGGACGACACAATCAAGGAAGGCGAACAAGTTTGGCTACAAAAACGTTTGATCTGATTTGGAACACCACGAAAACGCTATATGGTGCAGCCTGAAAAGACGCAGATGTTCTTCCGCCTCCAAAGAACACTTCTTTTTGAGCCATGAATCAGTGCGGGACAGGATATCTGACGTAGACCATCTGGAGTATTAGATCGCAATTGTTGCATTCAGAATTCACTCGAGACTGACCCGAGCGAATGAGTGTCAGTATATAAACTTTTCCAGTTGGGTTTAATCGTTTGCGAAACCAACCAGGCATTTTGTTGGAACGGAGACCGACAGAACATAGGACATCATGCCACGGCGGACCGTGCAAGAAGTAACTGTGCAAGATGTCCAGAAGCGAAGGAATCCGAATAAACACTATGTAAGTCAACAAGTTACATTTCATATTTTGCTATCAAAACTGAGTTACTGTTTCGAGCGCAAAAGATCATAATTTCCCCCATCGAATTTATTCTGTCCTTATTTATTCCTGGCTGACTGTCGGGAAAAGTAAAAACAAAGGGAGTATCAAATTACATTTGAGAGAAACAGCTGAAATGGGACCGCATTCAGATTTTCTTGAACAGTTCATGGATAATCTAGGTTTTAAAAGTTTTCAGGTCATTGTTTTAAAGTTTTAAGATTTAAAGTCAAACTAAGTTACTGTTACTAGGCCTACTGCAGCATCTGGAATAACGGGACATATGGCACCTTTTTTTGCCGTACTAAAGTTTGACTATATTTTAATATTGGGCACTGAAATTACGCCGGACAATCGACTTCTGTCTTCAGTATTATCTTTGATGTGTGTCCATAGTATGACATAGCCTTAATATGGATTCAGGGACAGATCAATGGAAGGGGGAGAAAAAATATCTAGACTTATCTGTCTAAAAAACCAACCCTGTCCTCATGTGACGTCCCATATCTGCCATCAAAGGCAACTGATGGACAATACATTTCCAGCAAACACTTGGCACATGGAAGTAACTTCACCAGTTACATCTAAAGGTCTAAACATTGTCTACATTAGCTATAAGTAACTTTGATTCCCTCAAGTATATGACCCAATTTAAGCTTTTAGTTGTTCTTAAACATGTGTTAGGCCACCATAACATTAGGCTCTTGCTGAAAAGAACAAAGGAAAAATCTCATTTTCTAGCTGTCACATTGCCTCAGATGTTATATGCACAATATGAAATGAGTAGCCTGAGTTTGATCTCCTTTGTCCTTAGAGGAAGTGAGGTCACTATTATGGGTCTTGATGTCATAATGAGTGTTGGACATGGTCCATGGGACCTATGGACCTGAGTAGGCCCATGTATTGTCCTCTGCAACATCTGGAGTAGCCCACACCCTGACAACATGTCGATGACTGATGACTTTAGTGTGCTTTTGTATAGAAATACTAGTCTGCTAGTTAATAGCTGGTATCCGGCTACTCTGTCCAGCTATCGTACTATGAAACTATCCTTACTTGACAACATTTTAATGGGGGGCAAATGGAGATGGTATGGAGGTGTCAAAAAGAACCACGGGGCACGTGGTGCCCACCGCCCCAAACTGTGGGATTCCATCCCTGCTCATGGGCCTTCTCACTGTATGTAGTCTATTATGTCATCAACGGGCTAGCCAGATTGGCTGGCGGTCCCAGAGAATCTCCATGTCCCCGACGTCTGTCCAAACTGTATGGACCACCACTGTTGGTGGGACAAATCGTGGTTGAAGTTCAGATTAGGAAGCCCAGGTTTGCCATACCTTTAGGCCGTCCTATTTACTTTCAGACATCGTCTGCCAGCACAGTGACTTTATTGACCAGGAAATACTGTCGGGTACACATTTCAAGTTTCAGTTTCCACGGTCATTGTCAACACAGTGTAAACAAAGCCCTGGAGATGTGTTTGAACAGGGAATGGCCTACTGACTGTCTTCAAGACAGAAGAGCATGTACTTATCATATTTAGCCTCAATACTTTTAATATAGTGCTAACTTGTGTTTTAAGCACATGGCTTCAGTAAGGGGTAATGCTGATATTATTTTTAAGGCTCATATGGCATAGGCTATTCATAGTCTCTGTGAACAGTAACATTCTCTGTTCAAGTGGAAGCAATAACCTTTTATTAAACTTATAATTAGCTTTTTTAATATCAACACGTGCAATCATTCAGCCTATAGAGAGTAGCCCAGGCTTTAAAATGGTTTAGACGGGTTCAAACTGGCTCAGTATTTCATCCAGTCTTCGTGTCCATTATAGGTGATAATGCTGTGATCAGCCCATTAAGAAGGAAATGTTTCAGATGGTTTATCTCTGGGTTTTATTTGGAATCACCTTTAAGTAGGGGTGCACAGAATTGGGAATCGCACGATTCGATTTCGATTCTTGGGGTCACGATTCGATTCGAAAATCGATTCTCGATTCATATTCGATTCTCGATTCAATACGTGCATAGATTTGATTCTAGATTGCGGTTTTGGGTAGGTCTAAAAATAGATTAGATAGAATTTGTGAATTGGTTTTGAATCTGTAGAAGATAGAATTGTGATTCATATGTGAATCGATTTCTTTGCACATCCCTACCTTTAGGACAGACAGACAGACAGACAGACAGACAGACAAAGAGCAGAAACATGTGTTTTGAGTTTTCCCCTTTATTGACTGCCATTCCCTGCTGGTGGTGCATAATGCATGGCCTGTGAGAGAGACAAGAATGCCAAAAAGACAAAGACACTTTTCTCACTTTTGGTGCAATTGGAAAACAATAAAGCCACAGTCATTCTCAGTAAACATTAGGTGGTAGGCGGTAAGTGTGGGTTTGTGTCTGCACAACTCAGAATATCTTCCATCAAGTCTATTTGAGACAACAAACATGACATCATCTGATCTAGGAAGAAATGGGTGGGCCACAGCCAAAGGCTTAGCAGCAGGTGTGTAAGTGTGTGTGTGTGTGTATACGCACGCTCACACACACACACACACACACACACACACACGTGTTTGTGTGCACATGTGTGTGCGCGCATTCGTCCATGTATGTGTGTGAATTGATGACGGGGTTGATGTACCGACAGACCTCAGCGCCGTGAGTGTCATTGGTGAAGGACGTGGAGTTCTAGAGGTCCCGTGTCTCCTCCATCTGTCCATGTGTTTACCGGTACAGTCAGTATTGTTCTGGTCCATGCTGGTTCCCATTACACACACATAGACATGGACTTAGATATTGAGACCTCAAACCTTGAGAGACTGTGCATTATGTTCCTAGGTTGTTTGTAGTGGTGGTGGTAGGCGAGGGGCAGACCAGGGACATGGAGTTAAGAAAAATTATAAAATAAAACGGCTCATAATAAGCACTTTAATGCTATTTTGTCAATTTGGGGAATCTATTTGTGGTGGGCCTGACAGATATTGTGGCTGCCACAAATAACCTAAAACTATCCTATTTATGGGACACACTGGAATCGAGGATATATAGGAGGATTAGTGTTTCATTGGTCTGAGAATCTTTGATAACTAGGCTATAGGTAGTATGGTGATTGTTTCTCTTTCCATTTGACAAGCTATGGTGAAGTTGTTGCCTTTTGCTGGCCCTGGCCTTGTTTGCCTTAAAAGAGTCCTTGTAAAAGAGTAGGTGTCAGTTGACCCCATACTGAGGTCAGAAAAAATGACATGGTAAATGGACACGACCTATGACACAGACATTTGAAATGAATGGAATTTGTGTATTCACTCACGCTGTCCTAATAGGCCCATAGCGGAGGTGCAGTGTTTCATTTGTAAGGACAGGAATCAAGCTGCTGCTATACGCTCGTCAATGACAAAAGCAGTTTTTCATCACACATATTAATACTGTCATTTTATTTTGTTTAGGGAATTTTTTAAGGGACCCCAACTGAATATCAACAAACCCCACATGGGGTCCCAAACACAAGGTTGGGAACGCCTATTGTAATCCTAGTTTAGAGGGATAATACCTCATAATTATTTTTGCAGATAAGAAAAAATTTAAAAGAAAAAAAAGTAGGCTCATCAGTTTATTTTCCTTCGGAAAAGGACCTACTAAATTGTAGGGAACTTGCATCCATTAGCCACCACAATCTAATCATTTCACTCATTCATTACAAAGTACAGTGTATTATACTAGGCTATACTGTATGTAATGCAGTCTGCCTCCCTCTTGGCCCGCTGAGCTCCTACAGTGGACAGGTCATGGCCAGCCCTGACTCAACTGCTCAGAGAGAGAGAGAGAGAGAGACAGAGAGACAGAGGCCTGAGAAAGCCTGGGAGCGGGGCCAAGAGAAGCATTCATCCAGACACAGCTCGCCACCGGGGAGTTTCCGATCACCTCCCTGCCCCTCCTCTCCTCCTTTAGGGAAAAAAAGCAAAGTGTTTGTTAGAGCTGAAGGCGAGCCAACAGACTGTGATGATTAGGCTAGAATAGATGACGACAGTGAGTTAGCCTCGATGTTTTAGGTTTATTATTCACTGTACAGGCTTTGATCAGAGGGTGGAGGGACAGACAGACGTGTACAAGAGATTGATTTTTAACTTCAGGAAGTGCAACAAATGGCACAAAGCTGAGTAACCAAGCCTCTTATGAAGGTTTTATGAAAATGTACATGTACACAACATTGCAGGTCTGGGTGATACGGTTAAAATATGATATCACCATTAGAGCTGCTTCTAATGATTATTTAAGTAGGCCTAATCGATTCATCCAACGATTATTTTATCGATTAATCGGTGCATCTAAACGATGAATTTTCATCACAAAACCACCCCTGAAAATGTAACATTTTCATATACTGTACTTGCATTTTATTTACTTGTATGTCCCATGATTACACACTGAAACTGAGCTAAAGCATTCACTTTAACAGGACTTTTAACTGAGCCTGTTTGAACAATCTTAGTGCTTCTGAATGAAATTATTCTTCTTATCTTGTATTTCCATCATACGAGACGCTTTGGAACATTGAACTGCCACCAATGAAATGTTTTGAAGCATCGATGCAGTCATTTTTAATCGATCATTTAAAAAAAATCAATTTATCTTTTTAGATTCGGTCAATTAATGGTGACACCCCTATTCACAATATCTTTCTTATATTTGACAGTATAACAATATTTGACTGTATTTCAATTTCCAGTGCAAATTACAGTGATAGACATCTCTTTTTGATGTATTTTTTGTAATACAATTGTCATCATGCTTTCTTTTTTATTCAAAAAGGTGTATTAGATTTTTTTTATCATCCAACTTAAAAATAAGTGCATAATTGTACGATTCTTATACATCGTTGACGATGGTATAGTTAAAATCCACACATTGGCATGGATCCCTGATGGTATATACCTTAATATTCGGTATACCTCCCAGGCCTACAGCGTTGCTTTGAAGGGTTCAGGCAGCCTCTACGTCTGAAAGTGTATTTTTTTCACCTAAACATTTCATACTATTATGTATCCAATAATAGTCCCTTCCACAAAGATCAGTCACGTCATATGATGTTATTTCTAAAGCCGGCAAAGGTCAAATCTGCTGCATTAGCGTGGTGACTTGACTTCCTCTTTCCCAGGAAGTGACCATCTACGTGGAGTGGGAAGTGAGATCATAGGATGTACTTGTCGTGTTTCTGGGAACAGATGATGACAGTGACAACCACAAGATGTGGTCAGAGAACACATGGCTCCCTCCTCTCTCTCACACCGTCCTCAGGGCTCAAGACACGCCACTGTCAATTAATGTGTGGTGGCTATGAGTCAGGCTTAATGTCCCCGGGGGTTTATTAACTGATATTGGACAGTTATGGTGGTTCAGTTGCCTGATACTCTAGTCTGAAATACATCCTGTTTCTCTTCATTATTCAGTCTGAAAGCACTTCCAGCCTGGCCGATTTCAGGTGTCACTATTCTGATCAATAGACCTGATCGATATCATTAGACTCTGCCTAGTAACAGACACTGATTGGCCCAGTTGGAATTCCAACCAGAAAAAGCACCAATCAGGGCAGCAGGACCAGACCCTGAATCACAAAATCATTCAGAAGGAGGTGGGACCAATGTATATTGTGTTTGTGTTTCAGGTTTACATCATCAAAGTGTCCTGGAGCGATGGCAGCACAGAGATCATCTTCAGACGCTACAGCAAGTTCTTTGACTTGCAGGTGAGTGAGAGTGTGCATGTTGACATTTGTGTGTGTGTGTGTGTGTGTGTGTGTGCATGTATGCATGCATGTATGTATGTATGTTTGTATGTGTGTGTGTGTCAGCTATGGGTGCGGTACAGTTCACAAAATGAAGACACACAAGGCAAGAAAGGAATTTGAGCTCCACCATAGTTAAATTCGTATAACAATCCATCCTATTCATAGTAATCAATTACATCATCATCCCAGGCATCTTCCTGGGAAAACAACAGGTGATCGTAATGAAATGACAGCCGTGGCCAATGAGCTGTGTTGATGGCATTGCGTTATGTTGGTAGGAAATTTGTCACACATCTTGAGAATACTGTGAATACAGTCCCCTTGCACACTCGGAGCTTGTGGCAAACCCCATCCGCACTCCACCCAATTACTGTGCGCGAGAGGGCAATGGGCAAATGCCCTGAGTTAATAGAGAACGGTGGTGAATGTGGACTTCACCGATGACCACAGAAATGTCTGTATCGGTGCTTAACGTCACGCTGGCGTTGAGTTGCAGAAGGCGGGAATCTCATCAGTATCCTGGTCGCCGTTCCTCTTTCCAATGCAGTGGTTATTATATCTGTCTATATTTAGAAAGCATGGACTATAATAAAAGACCCTTGAGAACAACCTCTTACAGTAAGTGCAAACTCAATGTAAAGGTATAATCTGTAATGCAGTCAAACAGCGACCTCTAGGCAAAAGAGCCCCGCTTGCTATAGTGCTTTGTTTACTTTTTTGTTTTGATCTGACGTGTGGGTTGGATATTGGTAACTTATACTGTGAATTTCTCCAGACCTCTCTTGGTAGAGCCTGAGGTGTGGCCAGCAGTAGCAACCCCTCTCCTATACCCACTGAAATCCATCCCCCATATCAGACAAAAAGAAAAACTGTAAACTAAGTGCAGTACCATGTTGTCATCTTTTGCCTAGAGGTTGCAATTTGATGACATTACATATTCTACCTTTAAGGCACAGTCACAGAATTCGAATGGATAGAACGGTCCTCTCCTGGAGTGTCATGGTAATCTTCTTTGGTACACGAAAAGATGGCTGCCCAGAATTAGAATAATGTTGTCATGGAAATCAGTATTGTTTCATGTGTGGACAGTGTGTGACATTTATTGGAAATTCAATGTTCAAATTCAAAGTTGGAATGTTCATTCAAATGATGCCTTTGCCGTGGTAACGCATCAACTTTCTGCTGAGTCTCATGCTAGAAAAATAATAAGAGGATGGTTCAGTGTAATCATAAAAACATTCTAAAATGGCGTCCCCCTTACCACCGGGAGAGAAATTGCATTATAAGAAGCAGCATTGTCTCCCAGTGCTGAATATCATCTGTGAGAACGTTGGGACTGTGACCCATCCTCTTCTTCTTATTCTAGGTCTCATGTACCAAGCCGACATTAGTTTCAATGACAATATTATCAAACATTCAGTGGCAGCCATTTTAGGGTGTACTAGACAAAATGACCATTCAGATGTTGATTCGAATGGGAATGGCCTCTGTAGGCGCAGTACACCGCCAACCTTACTTTGAGTACATTCCTTTTAATTGATTGAGATGACTGGATGATCTTGGTATGCACACTAGAGTTAAGTTCCCATACAGAATAATGATGATACATTCAGGATTTGTGAAGGCGCCTGTGGCTTTAATTTTAACATCAAGGATACTTAACTATCTACAGTATCTCAACACCAGTTTCATTAGGATAATTCAAGGCTGGAAAAACTGCCAAGTATCTCATCACAGATCAGCTCCTCTTGCTCTTGTAATTTACTGCAGTTTTGAATCACTGCACCTGTCACTGGTCTCGCCAAGTAATTTTTCATCTATAATGATAATCTTTCCAGAGTAAAGTATTCAGGTAAGCTCACAGAGGTTGGTTGTTTGTTGCCCTTTATTGATAATATGAGATTAGGGATGGTCCCTTTTAGTTGACTGGTAACATTTCTTTAGGGGAAGATGGCTCTGCTTGAGATTATTAGGAGACAACAGAATGTTTGACTGTCCTTGTGGGGAGATTGTGTTGTTGTCAACAGTGCTATACAAATAATAACTTAAAAAATGGCCGCAAACATTTTTGATACAATACAATAAATTGATAAAAGAAGTAGAAAAACAAGTAAAAAGGTTATTGGAAATAATCCGGTATCGGTTAGTATTCCATCTGTACTTATTAAGTAGTAATTGTGCACCAAACAGCCATGACCTCAACACTCACATCACTGACCGGTACGGGTGTAACGGGACACGTATTCGTACCAAACCGTTCTGTGCACGCCTTTTGGTTCGGTGCACGTGTGAACCAAAATAAGGGTCTAGCTTTAACCACGTACATTAAATTCAACCCCCCACCCCGATGACATAACTTTCGCAAAGAGACAGATGTTAGAGCCACCTGAAAGATCAGAGCGAGCAGTACACCAGTGCCCCTCCAAGTAACGATAGACGGCGCAGTAAAATCGCCGAAGACGTGAGCTTGTTGACAATTTAGTAACTGTGTGTGCGAAGCATAGAAATAGATAGCAGGTGCTGAGTTGGACATACGACCAGATGAAAACGAGGAAGTTTGTCCTTTCCTGATTAAACATTGCTAGCAGGGAGTCGCTTTGCCGGTAAACAAGAGCAGCCTTCGTCAGATCCATTTGCCTCTGGTCTTTGAGCAACACATGGATGCAGTTCCTCAGAAATGACGTAGATCCTTTCCGTGGCAAGAAAATATCCATTGTAGTTGATGATTAACTAAAGCTGATTAACATTACAGAGACCTCGGCCTGCTCAACATTGTGACAGACACACAGACTTTAATTGTGATAGGCAAGTAAGGACGTTTGATCGCTGACTGACGACTAGAGGGCAGCTTCACCTGCTAGCATGCTGGCGCTAGCAAAAAGTTAGTGTTGCCTCCATGTATCTACTTTGCTGAACTATGACCCTTCATCTGATCTGGCAGGGTCACAGAGAGTCATTTAGGGCCACCTTGTGGCAACAGATGCCTGGTGCACTTCGGCATAATGTGACATTTACATTTATACTTGGTCATTAAGCTGATCATCCAAAGCAGTCCTCTAGATAATAATTATGTAAAAATAAAATAGGTAAAAATAGACTACATTAAATCCTAATCCCCGAAAAATATAACAGGAAAAAAAAACAATTTTGGAAAAAAGGAAACTGATTTCACAGGTAAACCCAGCTCCCTGGGTTCCCCCGCGCCGAACCGGGACTTCTTGGTACCGTTACACCCCTACTGACGAGCCTTAATTCGAAAGTGTTCTGCAGCGGATGAGCTTGTATGAATATTACCGAGAGAGCCGGTCGGTAACCAAGCACGTCCTGGTTTTTGCCCCTGCTGTGCCATTCAGCTGCCTCAGTTCCCGCTGTGTTGACAGCCTGTGGGTGTGCTCTGTTTAGTGAGGGAGATGGAGATCACAGATCTCTTATCTCCTGTTAGGTTTGGCATCAAAGGAGGATACCAATGTCATTTAGAGTTGTAGCCCAATTCCTACTGTCTATGTCTACTTTACATTGTTCCAAATCATTTTGCAATGTAGCCTATTTAGATTTGTCAACATTTAGGCTAATACTAATTTTTTTATCGTCAAAAAGATGTGGATGTGACAATAAAGTTAACAAGGGGAAATGTTTTTGAGCGATTATTTCCTGGAAGAGGCTTCCATTTCTTTCTGGGGGAGCCAGGTGATTGGTGGTAAGGAGAAGGTAATGACATCACTGAGGATTGTCTGACAGGTGAAAAGTTTAGTCTGGGGCGGTGGACATTCAAAGCAAAAAAGGGGTGTGGTCCAATGAGAGGTCTCTGAATGTGCACACTGATATGAAAAGGCTCAACTGGGGGGGGTAATGGAATAACACTAAATAGAGAAACTTGGACAAAACCACATCTAGACTTTGTGATTAATGTGATGGATTAGGAGCTCTGGCAAATCTGTGGAAGTTGTTTGTCATACCGCACAAGAATGAAGCGCTGCAAATGGCCTCTTCTTGGAAAATGAACCCCGATATCTCCTCCAACTGCGCTGTCTGTGTGCAGACACCACCAGGAATCATTTAAAGGAGAGGGGCAACCTAGACAATAAGGCAACAGACTTCAAATTATACCGGCACTGGCCTTTAAGGAATACAACTACAAGGCTGTGGTACCTCTGACAGAGAGAATAGCTTCTTATGGAAGCAGTGACACCTTGCGTCACTTTCACTTATATATTTATCATATTTTTATGAAATAGTAATAGCATATACTGATATTTTCAGTAGTTTTTACTATAATGATATAGAATAATAATATAGTAATACTATACTATTGACCTCAGTTGTTCTTATAGCATTGGTTTACAGATGCACTTGGGACCATGTCCTCAAAGGGCCTGTTAACTGGACATTAAGGGACTGTAAAGCTAAGGTAACATTAGTATTTTTATGACATGCTCTCTGACGCCTGGCCAGAATAGTCTGAATAGTGATAGTTGAGTCACCCAGTCTGGACTGCTGTGACCTACCTTGAGTCTCTCTCTCTGTGTGTGTGTCTCCCTCTCTCTCTCTCTTTCTCTCTCTCTCTCTCTCTCCTCCCTCCCTCTTATCTCCCTTTATGCTGCTTGCATATCTTATTCTCTGATGTCATGTTCTCCTTTTGACAGCATTTAGTTGGAGGAGAGGCTGAAATGAGCAGGAAAAAAAAGATTTCCAGCAAATGAAAGACGAACTGTTCCTGCTTACCAAAACCTCAGGACAGGAAGTTCTATTCATCATATCCTGTCTGGGTGGCCATGTTGTAGAAGCGGAAGCTTGAACTACCTGATCTAGTGTGTGGTTGTGTGCATGGTCACTGGGCACAGATTAGAGTTGATTTATGTAGTATTTGACATCGTTCTGTATTCTTCAGTTATGTTTTTGACTCCATGTGACTTCATGTGTACTCAACTGTACTAGGCAGGGTTTCTTAAAGGGATAGTTCAGATTTTTTTTAAACATTTTTAAGTGGTATGGTGTGAAATACTTGCTTTTGTCTTATCTTACTTACCAAGTCCCGTGGTCAGAGTTCCGGCAGGGTTCCGATGGGAACCGGGAAGCTTCAGACAGGCAGCACATGGGGTCTTGAAACCAAAAGGTTTTAATCCACACCACAACATATACAGACAGACGTTTTAACCATCCACAACAGAAGACAGCGGTCCTCGTGCATTTCCAGCGCTTGATTCTTCTCTCAGACCGAGGTGACGTCTTGGAACTACCCCCAGATGAGTACGCAGTTACTACGCACTGGGGCTAGTTCCAAGACGCCAAGCGCAGGAAATGCGAGAGGGCCGTTGTTTTCTGTTGTGGATGGTTACAGCTTTTGTCTGCATGTTGTGCTGTGGATTAAAACGTTTTTGTTTCAAGACCCCGTGTGCTGCTCGCTCGGAACCCGGCCAGAACTCCAACCACGAGATTCGGTAGGTAAGCTAATGGTTATGCATCGATTACACTATTGGCAAGCATTTCATACCACTTAATGTAAAAAATAATCCAATGCTGGAGAGTTTTAAGAATCCCTGGTATAAGGGCATTGCCATCTTGTATTCTTCCTTTTCACAACCAAAATCTAAACCAACAAGTTACACTGAGCAGACAGTGACTCTGACAACAAGGAAGGGGGGGGGACGACGACAAAGACAGGTCATTAGATGAGGCTAGCTTGTTGCTAACGCACATTCCTTCAGTGTTTAAAAGTAGGGGTTATGCTACATTAGCTAGCCCTCTAATGTCTCCTCTTCCTCCTTAGATCAAAGCTGGTACCTGTTGATGAAGGTTATAAACTACAGTAACATAGTATTTACTCCACCACATGAAATACAGACCTGCAAACAAGTCCTGTGTCATGGCCAGTGTCGTGTTTCCTCACCCCTAATTACTGATACTTTTCATCTGACTGGGCATTTACATATGAGCACAGAAACCGTTGCATACTTTTGCACTTCAAAGTGCAGCTTCACATACAATGGCCAAAACAAGCATCTCCCCATGATATCCTATTGGTGTTGACCGTCCTTGGCAGAGTTCTGATTGGTTACCAGCTGCCCAGCACGGGAGTGTTCCATTTCAGCTCGCTGGCTCTTACCAACGAAGTGGACAACATTTGCGCTGATGCGAGGGCACTGCACTCACTTTTTAGAACAATACCACGTTTGAAAGTTGATGGCCACAAGGAAGTGCGTTTTTTAAATGCGGTGAGAGTACACACCTCCTGAGATTCCTTGACAAGGATCCAGAAGTTCTTAAAGAGGCCACTTCAGTCAAAGATGTTTAATTATTTTGGTTCGAAACATACATGAACATTCTCTTATATAAGCGATCATATTGTAACAGCAAAGGCAGTATAGGGGTGGGGCTATGTTAGTTTAAAATGGGGAATAGACCTACATACAAAGAAAAGAGACCTACATGTAATAGAAAAGAGTGCTGTGAGATGCAGGTATGTAGTACTTGAGTCCAGTCACAAGTCCTGACTCAAGTCTGCTTTTCTGTCATCTTGGACTTGTCTCACTCTCGTGACAATTTTGCTTTGGACTTATCTTGGCCTTGGCCATTCTTGAATGTTGACTTGACTTTATTTTCCACTTTATTTTCCATTTTGCAATCTTAGTTTTGGCCCCGTCAGTGGAATGCTGAGCATCTCTTGAAAACTCTTTCATGAATGCTGTGTCCTATTTCAGTTTTGGTCTTGAAAAGGATTTGATATGCTCAGGAGTCTGTCTTGATTTGTCTTGACCTCTTTGGACATGGTCTTGACTCAACCCCAACTGGACCTGGTCATGGACTTGATTTGGACTTGACCATGGTGGACTTGACCATAGCCCTGGTGAGGTGTTTTAAACCCTGACTAGGGATGGGTGATATAGCCTTAAAATAATATCACAATATTTCAGGGTAATGCACCACCACCACCACTGTGGGGCCCTTTAAAATCTTCTTTTGCTAGATTGTCCATAGAGAGAAGCAGGAATATGACTCTTGTGTCTGTGTTTTTGCAGGTGTGCAATAGAAAGTGAAGCCAATATGTTTTGCAAGGTATTCCGCCTTGAACAAACTGAAAACAAAGTATGGGCATAACTCAGTTAAATTACAAATGACGTAAAAAATCTGCCCTTTTGTCCCTGTGATTCATCAGGATGACCTCAGAATAATTGTCTCCAACTAAATGAGTGATGGATTGGTTTAAAAAGATGGAAAATGCAGAGATTTAGCCATGGGGCCATTGTAGTAACTTTGTAATTGGTTTAGAAAGATGGAAATGCAGAGATTTAGCCATGGGGTCATTCTAGTAGCTTTGTAATTGGTTTAGAAAGATGGAAATGCAGAGATTTAGCCATGGGGTCATTCTAGTAGCTTTGTAATTAGTTTAGAAAGATGGAAGATGCAGATATTTAGCCATGGGGTCATTCTAGTAGCTTTGTAATTGGTTTAGAAAGATGGAAAATGCAGAGATTTAGCCATGGGGTCATTCTAGTAGCTTTGTAATTAGTTTAGAAAGATGGAAGATGCAGATATTTAGCCATGGGGTTATTCTAGTAGCTTTGTAATTGGTTTAGAAAGATGGAAATGCAGAGATTTAGCCATGGGGTCATTCTAGTAGCTTTGTAATTGGTTTAGAAAGATGGAAAATGCAGAGATTTAGCCATGGGGTCATTCTAGTAGCTTTGTAATTGGTTTAGAAAGATGGAAAATGCAGAGATTTAGACATGGGGTCATTCCAGTAGCTTTGTAATTGCATTTCCATGCTGTACACGTGTCCCATTTGACTTCACACAGACCCCATCTTTCAGCCTTCCCAATCTCCTTTCGAATACAAAACTCTTACCCTCTTAACTATTCTGGTATCACATCCAGTACATTGCCACTTTTCCTTCCAGAACTGCACGGCTGTCGCATACTTTCCACGTGGAGTAATCGAGCAAGAAAACCTTTAAAGAAGGAAAAAAGCACAATAAGAGCACAGGGACCGCCTGTTGTGAGCATTTTGCAAAGAAGCAAAATAAATGTGCTATTTTCCTACTGCTACAATAATAAGTTGGGCATTTTTTGCTATAAACTGCATCTGCATCCTTGTGCAATGCATTGTGATCTGGAACCAATTTCCTATAACACGTGTTATTACTTAGGCCTACAAAAATGCTGATGATAGATAGGCCTATCCTTTGATAGAGAGCACAGTGCACCACGGATAGGAGATGTGCCTTAGAGATAGACATGGCAGTTTAAAAAAAGTGCTTTGTTCAGCCCAGAATTAACTCATTCTATTCATCCCAGTAAAATACATTTCTGTAAAACTATAGACTAGCTTGTTTCAGGAGTCAAACATCAACAAAGCACTAGACTTGACTCTTCCCCTTCTTGTGTCCCTTTGTTTATGACTGTTGGGATGGGAAAATGTTTCTAGGCAGCATGTCTCAACCTCTAACTATGCCAAGCTTGGACTGGAAGATCCTTTTCTCCTTTTTCCCCTCGTCTTTTTTCTTTTTCCACTTTTTCTATTTCTCCTCCTTGAACTAATCAGCAGTTTGGAGCCCATAGTATGCTGAGAGAGCACATAACGGAGCAAGGCAGACAGGGAGGCAGGAAATGCATGTCCTAACCCAGCAGTCTCCTCCTTGGGATGTAGACCCAGCCCAAAAGACTAACCCAGCAGTCTCCTCCTCAGGATATAGACCCAGCCAACAGACTAACCCAGAAGTCTCCTCCTAGACCCAGCCCAAAAGACTAACCCAGCAGTCTCCTCCTCAGGATATAGACCCAGCCAACAGACTAACCCAGAAGTCTCCTCCTAGACCCAGCCCAAAAGACTAACCCAGCAGTCTCCTCCTCAGGATATAGACCCAGCCAACAGACTAACCCAGCAGTCTCCTCCTAGACCCAGCCCAAAAGACTAACCCAGCAGTCTCCTCCTCAGGATATAGACCCAGCCCAATAGACTAACCCAACAGTCACCTCCTCAGGATATAGACCCAGCCCAACACACTAACCCAACAGTCTCCTCCTCAGGATATAGACCCAGCCCAACACACTAACCCAACAGTCACCTCCTCAGGATATAGACCCAGCCCAACAGACTAACCCAGCAGTCTCCTCCTAGACCCAGCCCAACAGACTAACCCAACAGTCTCCTCCTCAGGATATAGACCCAGCCCAATAGACTAACCCAACAGTCACCTCCTCAGGATATAGACCCAGCCCAACAGACTAACCCAGCAGTCTCCTCCTAGACCCAGCCCAACAGACTAACCCAACAGTCACCTCCTCAGGATATAGACCCAGCCCAACACACTAACCCAACAGTCTCCTCCTCAGGATATAGACCCAGCCCAACACACTAACCCAACAGTCTCCTCCTCAGGATATAGACCCAGCCCAACAGACTAACCCAACAGTCACCTCCTCAGGATATAGACCCAGCCCAACACACTAACCCAACAGTCTCCTCCTCAGGATATAGACCCAGCCCAATAGGCTGCCTGCATGTTCTCAGTTACTCTGGTTGGAATCAGCTGATGATGATGTTATGATACACAATACCGTCTTTTAATTAAAAACCCCATCTAGTGCCAGAGTTTGTGTCATCGTGCATCCCAGACAAAATGTTCTCACTCACTTCTGTTCACTGTAGCCTGTAGTTCCTGAGGGGAAAAAACAAACTAGGACATGAGATTTTCATTCCGGTCTTCTAAATTTCAGCAGGACAGCTTAACTGTTTGATTCCACCCCGAAGGAGCCGTCATAGAACGACACTGGGAATAGAAGTGTCCACATTGTAGTGGAAAATCTAACGTAATGGGAATGTACAGTGGACTGGAGTCGACAGAATCGACTCGCCATCAAGATCGCTACCGAAGTCGCAGAAAGAGCGGCCATTGTTCTTGGCCTGGCGTGCATTCGCTCACGACCGTCTGTCTGGTGCCGTTTCTGTGGCCTCTTGACTTGGCTTTTGTTGGAGGAGAGGCTGATGTGAGGATATGGACTGGACAAATAATAGGCCACTGGAAAATTACATTAGTCTCTGACCCAGCGAGAATTTGTCAAATCAAATGACAGCATTTGAAGGTTAAGGGTATTACGAGATGTTCTGTTAGGAATCATAATAGGCTGGTCATGTCATGTGACATGGCAACAATGGGAAGTTCTGTTTCACTTCCTTCCTATGATGTCACACTTAAGTTAGCAACTAGTCATTTTTATGCAACAGGTACATTTAGATGTTTGTAGCAAGTCTGACTAAAATGTGGACTTACGTCTTAAGTCTCGTCTATCTTTCTGCAACTGGCCCCTGACCTCACATCTGGGGCTACAGATTGGCTAGTGACCTGTCTGTGGCTGTAACCGGCGATCAGTGTTCGTGAATGGATGAGGAGTTGGCTGGTCAAACTTGAAAAAAGAGATTGTATTTCAGTGTTTGTTTGTTTTTTTGATGTTGTTGTTTTTCAGACTAACCCTTTCAGGTGTACAATCTCATTATGTGAGATTTTATTAGAATTTTGAGAACTGAGCATTATAATGATGATGTCACAGTGGCTTCTGGCCAGTGAAAGAGTTTATTCTTAGAAGACTTTCCAAATAATTTAGCGTACACCTGATAGTGCTGAATAAAGTACTACTAACAGAATATTTTACAACCTTGTCCTCTTACAGTCTGAATTGAAAGGCTTCATGAGACTTCACTGCTAATTGATGAATGTTTGGTGCCAACAAAATCTCCATATTAATCTGTTATGATGCTCATGATTTTGTCTGTGCATATGACAGACGGCGATGAGAAATTTGCTTTACTCGCTTTACTCGCATACGTTTGACTGCTTGACTTGAAGTGAAATTGGTGTGAAAAGGTGGAAGTAAATGTTTGATTTAAATAGTAGACTAGTCAACTTTTAGGCTACATGTCAAGACAAGTTTATTTCTTATTTCACTGTTCAATAATTCTAAGCTGCAGAGCATTCATAGCAGTAGGCTCTATTCAACGTGAAGAGTCTGCGTTTGAAATTGGCGGTAAGGCAAACGTCCGTACACATACTTATGGTTGGGTGCAGAGCACCGAGTGGCACCAGTTCCAACATGGTCAGTACTACCAGAACAGAACCAGTGTGTGGCACAGATATAGACAGGATCCAATGGAAGCCAGTGAAAAAGAAGAAATACATCCTCCGAATTGAAGAGCAGAGCTCTTTTTTTGCCAGTATAGTTTTCATGGCTGAACTACAATAATGAAATGAATCAAATGTATTCATAGTGTAAGCAGTGTGGTGCAGTCATGTGTTTGATCTTAGAGGCTGCACCCCGGGTTGCAGGCTTTCAGAGGCAGGTCAGAGTTATGGATTTAACTTCAGTTCTCTGATAGAACAAGATGCCATTCACATCAACTTTAAATTGGTGACTCAGCATTTGCATGGTATTTAAATATATATATATATATATATATATATATATATATAACTACAAAAAAACGTTGCTCTGCCTTAGCCTGTCATCCACTCGCCCGTGTAAAGCATGAATATTTGATGTTGTGTGTACATGATGTAACAGTCTACTTGAAACAGCAGAGACGTCTTTACTCCAACCAGATGCCTTCGCTCTTCTGAGAAGCTCTGATTACAGAGAGTGGCAGAGTAGATGCTGGGTTTGGAGTGAGAGATGTTAAAAAGACACACTGAGACTGGGTGTGTCTCTCTTGCAGGCGGACGCATGGGAACAATTACAGCGTGTGGGGTATCTCTCTCTCCTCTCCCTCTCTCTCTCTCTCTCTCTCTCTCTCAAGTAAAAGCATTGTCTAGAGACGAGGCATCTGCTCTCCTCAGCCAGACAGATGGATGTCATGTTGGTTTAAGGCTCTTCTTCTCTTCTCTTGCACTCTCTCCTCTTTCCCCCTCTTAATGTGTCTTAATGTGTTGGACTCAAGAAGGACAACTCATGGATCTAGGCTATATATCTACTTTTTTGCTTTTGTTGTAACAGAAGAAAAAGAGTTCAGGATCCATAGTCGCAAAGCCTCTCAAAAGTGGGAGGACTGATCTCGAATCAGCTCCAGTCTGTTCGTTTGAATAAGGTCATGAAGACAAGTGTTCCTGGTCACTGACCCCAGATCAGAAATCCTATACTTTGAGAGGCTTTGTGAATATGGGCCCTGGGCTCTGTTTCTACTACTTCTGCTACTTGTCTTTTCTACACATCTTTGTTGGAGAGAGAGAAGGGTGGTTGTCAGGATCCATGATGGAGAGGGGTTTTAGTCATCAGGACACACTTAACCCTGCTCAATTAGCCTGATATATTCTTGGCCAGAAGCAGCTGATCTGGTCTCTCTCCTCTATTGTTCAGGGGGTCATATTCACAAACCCTCTCTAAAGTGGGAGTACTTATCTAGATTCAGCATCAGTCTGTTAGTTTGAATAAAGTAATGAAGACAAGTGTCCCTGCTTACTGACCCCAGATCAGCAGCAGTGGGAAGCTTTGTCAATATGGGCCCAGATCTCCTCCGCAGGCTTATCACAATAGACAGAGGGTCCTTTGAGATGGGAGTGTAACTTTATACAATCAAACACTCATGATGAAGAATTAGATTTAGATCACAAACCGTTCGGGTAGGTACATTTTATGGCAGGCTTGATGATTTACTGAGCTTGTGGAAGGCTTATCCGCTCTGAGGACGTTTCCTAGATTAGACTATCGATTAAGTGAGCATGTTGAAGTCCCGTTTATATGAAATTATGGTCTTGCATAAAGTGATCAAGTAGGCGCTGGGGACTTGGAGAGATGAGGCGTGAAGACGATTTACTGGAAGACCAAGGAGTGGAGGTTAAAAAGAGGAGGGCGAAGGAAAACATTACAGGCGTAGTCCAAGAAAAGCTTCAGATACTGAGAAATATCCAACAGAAAAAATACACGTTTTAAATGCCATTCCCCTGGAAACCGTAACATAAACAGAAAACAGTCACATTTATCTTCCGATGTCCTTGAAAACCTCCTATGTCTCTAGTAGGGCTGCATGATATGGACAAAATATCATATTGTTTTTATTTCAGTAGATATTGCAATTGCAATAACTTGCAATATCAATTAGCCCAAGGTCTTACATTCTGAATCTACATTTCCTTTCAGTGTAGTTTAAAATCCTTTAGTAGGGTGTTGTGGACAACCAGTTACCCGCTCTGTACAGTACGACAGTACGCAGTCTCCTATTGGATTCCCCAGTGATGACCAGTCTTCTGCTATTACATGGTCCTAGAGTGAAGCATGTCTGCCAGTCTTCTCAATCTCACTTTCTCTCAGTTATTTAAAAAATGAATTTCAAGTGCCAATATTGCAATATAGATATTGCATTCCTTCATATTGCGAGTTCAGTATGAAATCGATTTATTGTCCACCCCTAGTTTCTAACCCAGTTTGTGACATTTCTTCTGGTTCCCTCTAGTCATATGTTCTCTTAGCTGTCCGCTGCATAGTGGCCACTCCTCTCCTATACCCTCTCTCTCACCTCACCCCACACCACTCCACTCCGCTGCCCTCTCATTCCTCTGCTGGTTTTGGCTCAGATCACCAGTAGACTGTTATTGTTTCTTTCAGATTTGCAGACAGCCATTTTTTCTGACAGACTATAGCTTATTTCATTCATTTATACAGCTGGGTTTACAGTAACATGCATGGGGGCACTTTTCGTTAAGGTCAGTCCTGCTGACTGTAGATACTTAGGCTCAGGTTATATGATATGAAATCTGATAACAATATGTAGTAAAACGTACGAGAACATCCGAAGAATCTTCACTATATGTGATCGATATTTAGGCCTATTTATAATACAGAGCTTTGTATGGACTTATTCTACATGTAGACCCACACCTACCTGGCCTACCATTTAATTTGAACGTTTACCGATCAGTCATTTCAACAGGAAGCGGGACGCACAACATCCTCCAGAATGTGAGAGATAAGTGACATCACTAGCCAACTGCCAATCGAATTCCACCATACTGACCGCATTCCATCGAATCGTTGTCTCTCCGGTTCACTGGTTTTTAATGTAGAGGGGATTGAAGGAACGATCACATTTTATCACAGAGACCGTTGAATTAGTTTCGGTCCTGCAGGGAACCTCTTTGGAACACGGCCATGACAGATACTATTTAGTCTGGTTCACTCTGAACAGAGCCCAGTCAGAGAGCGGCGTAACTTTTACTCTAGATGGTGTCCCGGAAGGCACATATTTAAGCTTCCCCTTGATTCTCCCTAACAACATGTCCCAGCGGAGGACTTGTTATGCTTTGATTTGAAACGCGATCCTTCCTTTTGTGTTTTAGAGCATTTGATTCTCCCACTCTCAGGGTGCGATATCAAAAGGAATTTCAAAAGACTGTCTTTATCCCAAACACTTTCCTCGTTTTATGTTTGAAACGTTTGAAGCTGTTCAGCAGCAGGTGATTTCATGTTCCAGAAAGAAATTTAGCCCGCAATAATCATCTGGAATTTTCCCGATATCGATATATAATCATCGATATGTGAACAGAACGCAAAATCACAGTCACAACTGTTTGTCGCATTGAACATGCATGATGATGAAAAGTGTGATATCAAATCAAAAACTCTGTTATTTTCAAATAACATCCCCTCAAATATTGAAGATCTAATTTTGAGCGAAATCTGAGTTAATATGTGGTTGCTGTCATTCGTTTAGATGACTATTTAGAATTGTGCGCAACAATATCATAATTTCATCACGATACGATAAACGATCATATTGAACTATCGCCCAGCCCTATTTTAAACCCTTGAAAAATGCTCTATATTGAATAACAATTTGTATAAATATGTTTCTTCCACCAAATTGTTCAATAAACTACTGAAAATGGCTTAGCAGCATTTCTACACCTTTACTCACACTGAAAATGCAAGGATCTATGAATATGCAAATTGGCAACAAGCACCCATTGATATTTACCAGGAATTCCAAGTCGGCAGCTTCTTTCAAGACATATCAGTACCTGCTCAGCTTTCTGTGTATGCTGAAGCTAAAGGTGTCAAGTTACCACATGGTGGACCATGATAGGTTTGACCTAATAGTGACATCACACATGTAACTCAGATTGCAGAGAAGAACAGAGAAGCTCTCCCTCTCCAGGAGTAGAGTTAGAAAAAGGTGCTCTGGTGACAAGTTCTGTACAAATAACAATCTGTGTAGTCAAAGTCATGCCTCCAAGAGGAGTTAACCATGAAAGAAACATGTTTTTAAGTGCCGTGCAGGAATCCATACACACTTAAAAAAGATGTGCTGAAATAACACAAGTATGTGGAGGCTATTCCCCAACTAAACACATTCGGGTGTGTTGAAAAAGTGCATTAACACAACTTTAAAGGGATATTTCACTTCAGTAGAACGTTTTACCTCTTAAGTGCATCTACAAGTAAGCTAGCAACCTCTGCCGTCAACACCACCGTCCCTCCCAGGTGTCGGGCTCCTCAGTCGCCTCCCTTCATCCCGGGGACCTGAGGAGGAACGGTGCTGTTGACTGTGGTAGCTTACTGACAGATACGTGTAGCCGTATGTAAGACTGCTGCATTTTGACAAGCTCCGGTAAAGTGAAATGTGCCTTTAAGCCAGCTTGCGCCGTCGTTTGAACATTTAGGCGTGGCTTTAGTTATGGACAGCAGCGTCCTGTGTTAACTCAGCGTATCTTTATGCTGAGATGTAGCGCAGCTTCGCCGTCAGAATGCTGCTTGCAGGCAGCGTCTAACCACCTGTGTTTTGGTGTGGTCAGCCTGTAATGGATTACTCAGCTGGACGTAGTGACAGGACGCTTAGACATGCAATACGTCTGCACTAAAAGAGAGAGATAAAGATAGGAGAGATGTGGAGAGAGAGAGAGGAAGGGAGATGGAGAGAGAGAGAGAAAGAGAGAGAGAGAGAGAGAGAGCTTGGAGTTGGTCATCATACCCAGGTGCCATTTTATCGGCCCACAGTTGCTTGATGTTGCAGCTGGAGCCTGGGAAGACACACACACACACACACACACACACACACACACACACACACACATATTTTATTGGAAGATGCAGGAAAATCAAATGATGTATGATCAGAGAGACCGAGAGAGACACAGAGAAAGAGCGACAGAAAGAAAGACAGAGGGAGACCAATTATACAGTGGGAGAGAGAGAGAGAGAGAGAGAGAGAGAGAGAGTGAGGCAAAGAGAAAACGGGGGAGAGGGAAATGTTCCACTATGTCAGTGGGGCGTTGTGCTGGTAACAGGGGCAGTCCAGAGAACCATATGGTCACAACATTCTAATCACTGGCAGGCCTCCCTCCTCCTTGTAGGAACTGCTGAGTAGTAAAAATGTGAAGCCTTCCTCTCTCC
>OMKL01138619.1:0-18208 GCA_900302295.1 Parasudis fraserbrunneri | reverse complement strand
GTCTGTACTCGTGGTACTGTAAGTTACTAAATGTCTGCACTCATGGTACTGTAAGTTACTAAATGTCTGTAGGCCTACTCATGGTACTGTAAAGTACTAAATGTCTGTACTCATGGTACTGTAAGTTACTAAATGTCTGTACTCATGGTACTGTAAGGTACTAAATGTCTGTACTTGTGGTACTGTAAGTTACTAAATGTCTGTACTCATGGTACTGTAAGGTACTAAATATCTGTACTTATGATACTGTAAGGTACTAAATGTCTGTACTTGTGGTACTGTAAGGTACTAAATGTCTGTACTCATGGTACTGTAAGTTACTAAATGTCTGTAGGCCTATTCATGGTACTGTAAGGTACTAAATGTCTACTTATACTAGTAGGGCACTAAATGGCTGTACTCATGGTATTAGGCACTAAATGTCTGTACTCACTATAAGGCACTAAATGTCTGTACTCATGGTATTAGGCACAACATGTCTGTACTCATTGTATTAGGTACTTAATGTCTACTCATGGTAGGCTACTGTAAGTTACTAAATGTCTGTACTCATGGAAATGTAAGGCACTGTGGATAAAAGCGTCCACCAAACGCCATGTTATGACAAGACAAGAAGTGATGTAAGATAACACTGTGTAACCATAGTAGTTGTTTTGATAACAACCTAACCCAGCCTAATGTTGTTAGTTAATAGACACTTATCCCAATAGATTGCTCACACAATTATGCATACTTTACATTTTTCTTGGCTTATTATTTTTGCCCTTAATTACATGATTGCTAATGTTTCTTTATAAATGCACATAACCTACAGGGTATGACAGTAATTGATGAACCCTCATGGGTGGATAGTTGATCATTTTCTTCAAAGAGGGCGCCTTTTCACTTCTGTATCGCTGCTACATGACGTTCTGGGCAATCATGTGATTCGACTCTGCTTCGTTCCCAGGGTTCCGTGAGAGCTGTTTGCCCCACCCCATCTCTTCAACGCTATCTATCTCAATGTACAATTCTCAGAGAAAAAGGAAAAAATACAGAAAAATACCACAAAGAAACGACTCTGTTCCCATCTGTTTAAGAGCAGATCTGGCCTGTCCATGGTGAAATAACTTGTCATCGTTGGATTAGTGATTGTAAACTGCGGTAGGCAATGTTCATATATCTATATGCACATGTAACTATATCTAACGTTACCATACGAATTCAAAAGGAATACAAAAAGCTGAGAGGCTGACAGCAGGCTGTACCTGCGCGAAACAGGGAAAATAACGGAGGATTTCCAGAAATACACCTGGACGGGGAATATTGCATTATATTCAAGGACATCTAACAGAACCTTTGTTCGCCCGGAGAATCTTTCCGATGTGAGGAGAAACACAAATTACAGCGGCAGCCTGGAGAAAAAGACGGAGAAGGGCCTTTTTGGTTTGGTCAAACCCCAAAAGAAGCACCAGCATCTGTGACGAGCAGAGGAAATCAAATAATACCGGAGCCTAAAACAGGATATTATTGACAAGTTTACAACTAAAACGGTATTATGTGACGGATCTAAAATAGACGCAGGGATAAAGAAGGTTGTTGTAGCCTGATGATTCACATGCCGTCATTTTAGTGGAAATATTTATTTTTTTTCATCCACCCTCTGTGCTTTGCTCGTCTCGTTTTGGAGGAGAACGGATTGCAAAAAAGAGAAAAGGCTTAAAAGGCGCTTTGATGTAAATGGGAATGTTTTGAATGGCAGTGTCGAGAAATCTGCCGAAGATGGGCTCCGGAGGAGACATTTGCTAAAACAAATTCTGTGTGTATTTGAGACGCACAGAAAGACGTCGTGGGAATCCCGACACGAAATCATTCATGTACATTGCAGCGCTGAGGAAAATTTCACATTCACATCCATATCAATCTTGATGACTTCATTGCGGAATTACAGTGAAAACATTATAGGAATCAACCGTCTGAGAGGGCGGCCCGGGTGTCGTCATTAGCATCAATGCTGTGCTCCCTCTGAATGATCTCTATAGATAAATTAGCAGTAATATAAGTGGTGGTGTGCAGTCTGGGGAGCCTTTTCCATCTTCCACAGGTTACGTTACTTTTGTTTCATTTGCATCTGGCAACATAAATGTCACCCATCTTGAGCCAAGTGTTTTTCTCTTGGGCCAATCTAGGAATTTAGAATTATTTATTTATTAGAATAAACACCCCCTCCCTCACCCGAACCTTTTATTGGGTTTTTGGGAAGATGGGTTGTCTTGGCAATAGTAAGACGGAAGACCAACGAAACGAGGAGAAGGCACAGAGGGAAGCAAACAAAAAGATAGAGAAACAGCTTCAAAAAGACAAACAGATATACCGAGCAACTCACCGGCTACTACTATTAGGTAGGTTTTGTTGAATGAAATTGATTGTCTTCACTCTAGCCACAGAATTAATGTTTTACCATTTGTGCGTAGGTAGAATATGTTTGGTTTAGGCCTTCTACTATTTAAGATTTTCATTTATATTATAAAGTGAGTTTTTTTTTTATGCTAAATGACTAATTACTTAAGCAATTACATTATATTGTAGTTAAAGTTTTGACAGAAATAGAGTAAGGACTGTTCCTGTGTCCACATTTAAGAGGAAATACGTCTTAAACTTGTAACAGTGTATAGCATCAATACACTGTAATTACAGTAGCCTATATAACAATGCTACTACATCAATCACTACTACAATGCCATTACATAGGGCAATTAAAAAGTAGGCCTATGTACTGCCTACTGCATAGGTTACAGAGCACGTGCAACACTACACACCACCATGCACAGGCTACCAGTATGCATCATTGTTTTTCTGTCCACATTGCTCATCTGACGGTAGACCACACAAATAAGCCTAATGTTTTATGCCATTGCTTTTACTCCATATTTAGATGCGGCATCTTCACGGCACTCTCCACATAGTCTACTCTGATCCTTCATATAGTATAAGCTTGAAAATAGGTACTTTGGGGTCAGTTCTTGATTACCTAATTCTAAATGTAACAATATTTCATAGCATTCATTAGGGCTGTGTCAAGAATCTGGTGAATCAATACATATCACAATACATGGGTTACAATACATTGTGATGTATTGCAATACTATAAACATGGCAGTACATTGTGGTTATATAATATCATGGTATATAGAAAATACCTCAGTATACACAGTCTGAGTAAAAAAGTTAAATTTTTTTGTGTGTGCAATTTGAAGACTCAACTTTTTATTCATCAATAGGAAATACAAATTCTTTCAGGATTCTTCAAGTAAACAAATGTAGAAAATAAAGTAAACAGACAGTAAATGGATATTTATCTTACAAGGTTGACATTGTACTACATAGTATGTATGGGCTTTCATTAAAGGCCTGGAAAAATACTGTGACAAATATCATGATACTGGGCATGACATATCAATATAATATAGTGGACTAAAGTATCACAATACGCGATACATGATACACACCCCTAGTATTCATTCAATAATTAATAATCGGTAAAGTATAATTTAACCTAGATCCATGCTGTTACTCTGAGATGCTCCATAGATGTTATTAGTTGGTCTGGCAGTGTAATTAATGTACCCTAGCTGAGCCCATGGTAGGATGTGAGGTGGCCAGGTCCCCTTTCATTTTCAGTTTGCATTGTTGGCCCAAAGTTTTAGGTCTTGTTTTTCGCTATTATGATTTGGAGTCTAATGACCCAAAGCTATTACTGACAGGAGAATGGACAGATACAGCATGACAAAATGCTGTGTGTGTACTGAACTGTACTATAATGTATGTACTGGAGGCAGTGCATATATTAGAGTTATCACCATACTGTACAGTCATTACCGTATTTTTTATAAGGAAAACACATTGAGCCAACATCCAGAACTATGTAACCTATTTCATCCTATTCCTAGCCAGCCTTCTTTGATGCTTGAAGTCCTTTAGATATGTGAAAGGAATGGAGAGGAATTCTATATCTAATTATATGATAGGAACAAGCAATATGGTTTTAGCTCCACCTTTCCCTCTGATTGGCTGGACAGAGGTCTCACCATCTTGGTCATGTCTATCCAGATTTTTCAGATCTACACAAGCGGTCCATTTGCCACTACTTTAAAATGTGGCCTTTTTGAACCTAGATTTGAAAGATCTCTGGCAAAACCGTTTTTCTGTAGTGTACACAGCATCATCAAGTAGCCTACTCTAGATGCTCCATGCTACCTCTAAGATATAACAGATGTAGGCACCAGAGTTAGGGGTAGTTTGTCAATCACTAGTCTGTATGTTACTAGAGATGGCCCTATCTATGAAGTTATCCTATGTGCATACACTCCATGTCTTGAAATTTGATTAGCTTTAACAATAAAATCGTCAGCATCAAGCTTGTTCGATTTCCATACATATTCTCCTGCTTAAAACTAAAACACCTACTGAAACCAGCTAACTAGGGCTAGGTTCTACATGGCCTAGTTCAGTGCTGAATAACTCTATCAATGGGGATTCTCCAGTGACAGAACTTTTTAACCAATGACTTCCAGGCTTTTCAGTGCTGGACAGCAGCCCATAATATTGTTGTCACTGCCACATAAGGAGATTTGTACATTTCTTAAAACATCTTCTCACTTATCTCTCCCTGCTCTCTGCTTTCAGGGGCCGGTGAATCGGGGAAAAGCACGATAGTCAAACAGATGCGAATACTGCATGTTAATGGCTTCAATGCAGAGTAAGTATTGCATGTTTTCCCTCTTGTTTTAAATTCAAATCTCTACTGTTACATATGTATGATGCGTTCTTTTATTATTATTATTATTTTTTCTAAGTAAACATTAACATCTTGTTGCTTTTACTTACACCAATAAGGTTATATCTCATATCAAAGGGGGCCATATTCAATCAAAACCGGTCACTAAAACAAATGACTGAAAAAAGCAAGAGATTAAAACGTAGTTAGCCTAAAGATTAAAATGTAGTTCAGTAGGCTAATTCTGTACCAGTCAGTACAACAATAATACGTTGAATTGACTGATGAAACATTTTGTCCTCAACTGTCCATTTACATGGTGAGGCTGAAGGGGAGGCCTTGGAAACTTACTCAGTTGTCCTGATCACACATTAAAGGGGAACACCACTGATTTCCAGCCTTGGAATATGTTATCCCTGTGTCCAAGGACAGTTTGGTTGGTGTTCAAAATAAATACACTTATGTACTGTAGGGCGCTTTGGATAAAAATGTCCACCAAATGGCTTATGTTATGTTTGTGAACATTTACCACTGTCTCTCCTAGCCAGAAACAAGCCAGAATCTGTGACATGACCCTGATGTACAGATATGAATTAGATTACTAGATTATTAATTGAAAATTAATAAGAGTGTTTGTGAGAGTACTCGTGATGGTTTTATGGGGACAAGGGCCCATTCTTCTGCTTTGAATTGATGGCATGACTATCATATGAAGATCATTTGGATGTAAACATTAAAACAAACTTTGTGCAAGTTTATGTCATGCTCCTTGTCATTGTAAATGAAGCAACTCTAGGCTGTACATTGATGTAGCATCACAGATTTGAGTCTTGGTTCTTGGGTCTCTACCTTTGGGAGAAAGTCGATCATGTTCAGAAATTATAATTAAAGTGCATAACATGTTAATTCTTGAATTGAGTGGTATTCCCATCTAACTTCCTAAAGTAAGAAGATTTCAGCATGTAAGACAGGGGCAAGTTTGAGCTTGAACGTGTCTAGTGTTGCTAATCTTCATCCCTTATATCAAGGTGGGGAATTAACACCAGCCACTTGCCAAATGCTGGTAAATTTAGACTGTGGCTGGTAAGTTTGTCTTTTCTACTAAAAACATTTGCAGGTAAACAGCAGCACTCTTCTATTCTAATGTTGAATTTGGCTGGTAGAATGATGAAAGTGTCTGGTGAATTAATGAATGCACCAACCAGGGTGGCCAGTGGATGAAAAACGTTATTTCCTGCGCTGCTTTTATCCATTCACTTATCTGGATTCTGGGTAGGTTATCTTTATTCGCTGATCAGAATATTACATCAGTCTATTAACTAGTTAGGCTAATTGTTACACATTGAGAATGGGTGCCACAAATTCAGTATATCACATTTATAAACATGTTACATTCATTCACATGTGAAGGAGATACATGTCAAAGTCTCTTTTTGATGGAGATCTAGCGTTATTCAACAGAGAATAATTCATGCAATAATGAATCCCCATATCATGCTTAGCCTATATCCAGATCTACAATATGGTCCACAAAGTAGGCCTAACCAATGTGGTCGAATAAAGAAAGCTACGAAGCCTAGCTCATTTAGAATGTTTGCTAATGTTTTGGGGTAAATGTTTACGGTTACATAACACTAGAAGAATGTTTTCGTCTGTCTGTTTTGGGTTTTTAGGGCAACACTGCCTCAGTGCTCGGGCCTGTCTCATGTGAATTTTGTAAACGCAACCCGGACTTGATGCAATGGAAACAAAGGCACATTTTTCTGTTCTAGATCATCCATTTCCTCGAAAGGGCTTTTCAGTAGAAGCTTCATCGTGTGCTTATTTTTGGGTCAGGTCGGACAGATGCTGCCATTGACCCAGACACCCTGGTGGGCTGTGACTCCCATTGTGTTTGCTCCAGGGGGTCTGTTGCGCCAAAGATAGTAGATAAGAAAAGATAACGCATTCAAAGCAGCGCCAATGGGGTGAAAATGGAACAGTTCCGGTCTCTTAAGTGGGCGGGACCTTTACACTGGCGCTATCATTAACACTGTGAGATTGTTTGAGAAGTCTCAAACAAACTTTTTTTTTGCTGGATCTACAAGTCAAGAAAACATCAATTTAGTGTCATGCTCAGAACACCTTCAATTTGTAAGGGAAGGTCCGATATTTACCTCCATTTCAATGATAAAGAAAATAGTTGCGACATATGACCAAAATCTCTACATCTCTCATTGGAGGGAATGCAGCCTGTGCCAGCTCTAGTCTCCTAAGGTCTCCTAGTCTCCTAATAAGTCCACCAATGCTGCGCCTTGTGTAGCTCACGTGACAAATTACAGGAAGTGAGAAGGACCTGGTTAGTCTCCTTTTGAAATGTCTCTGGTTGCGCTTGGACCAGAATATTTTACCTAACTTTGGGTCCCCTCCCCCCAGGGACAGGCAGTGCCAGTCAGTACTAGGTGCTGGGAGAGGAGGATGAGGACAGAGGGAGATGATGGAGAGTGACAGAATAATAGGGGAAAAGGGATAAGGTGGAGAAGGGAGGAGGAGAGGGGAGAGGAAGAGAGAGTAGTATGGCGGAGGTGAGAAGAGATTGGTATGGCAGTTCATTTTCGAAGTGGGTGTTTTTTAGCGTTGGTCTTAGTGCGAGGAATGCAGTTGTACTCAGTTGTACTCCGGTTGCTCTGAATCTCTGGTGGTCTAAAGGAGGAATGAGGGCCAGAGAAAGGAGGCCAGCGAAAAAACAGAACATCTCTCTCAGTCACTGATAGGAAGTTTAAAACTAGGCCTTTGTTCACCACCCAATAAGGAAACAACCAATTTAATTGATCCGACATGACTTGAGATTTTGTTAAAATCTATTAAAATGTTTATGGTACCCCCAAATCTTTGAAAGGTAAAAGGGATATGACATAGGACAATCCAGCCAATATGAACATCAACAAATCTCTCCCAAATCTAGATACCAGAGAACCAATATTAATTTTGTGATGTCTTACAGATCTGTGGCCTGGAGCTGCTCCATTGACAATTAACTCTAAACAATAAACTAAAACAAAGTTTGTCTGAAAGTTTACATCCAAACGAGCTCGATGTTACAGTGGTGCTATCAGTTTCAAACAAGCCGTAAAATTAACACTAGCACCAGTCAAATTATGGTAAATTTGCCTGTGGCTGTTAAGTCTGTCGATTATACTAGCCTTTTTTGTCAGGGAGCCAACCTGTGTTCGATCAGTCTTTTCTATTTTGAAAATTGTATTGGCTGCTAAGAAATTAAACTGGCTTCTGGATTCTGAACCTGCTAGCTACTGTAACCAGTTGATGAAAAATGTCGGTTCCGGACCTGGTTCCAAACCAGAAAAAGTGCCCCTATCCCTAGGAAATCATCCTGTGGAATGTCACAGTCACATTTTTACATCTTTTCTGATTCACTCCCAGTGGAGCTTCACATGCATGGACATAGTAGATCAGTGATGATTCTGATTCTAGTGGGTGAGACAGACACCTCTCTCTCAATTCTAGCTATGAGAAGCAGCAGTGAATGTTCACTTATAAAGACTGAATCATCTCAGGGCATAGGAATAACTTATTTCAAAACTGAAATTCAGTGGGATTCCCCCTTTAAAACATCCAGAAATAGGTAGGTAAATAGGTTTGAGAAAAAATAACAGCAACTACGTAGGTCTGCACCGATATTAGTATCCCGTGGGGCGATTGCTTTTTCACCAAATTAAGTTTAAACAAATCTATTACCAGGATGTATTCACTGAAATGAATTTGAACCTCTGCAGTAAAAAGAAAGAAAACTTAACTTTGATAGCATTGGCATGATTCACAGTTGTTAACGGGGTGCATGTACAGTAGAGTACTCCCTGCTGCGATACAAGGCAGGTCCCACACCATCAAACAGTAATGTCAGAATAAAGCTCCGACCCACCACCTCTCAGGTTTTGGAAGATGTTTCTCTATTGCTGTAGCCTCTGGTGAAACAATAATTTTACTACGCAACATAGAAACTCAAAGGATCTCTCCGATCATTGTAAAACGGCATACAACCAACAAACCCCTAACAACCAATGATTGCTAGGTTAATTTTAAATTAAATATATGCAACTGGTTTAGGATCTCTGAGACTGCTGGGTTTCTATGTTGCCTAGTAAAATTATCGTGGCTAATTTTCGCCAGCGGCTATGGCCATAGAGAGAATTCATCCTGAACCCGAGGGGGGGCGAGCACTGCAGTGCTCTATTTTCTGCCTGACTGCGGAGAACAACCTGCTTTTCCAACACAGTGTTCTGATTTACAAACTAAAGTAAGAAAAGTGTTCCACCGAGCAGTGCACTCTCATGTACCACAATGGGAGGAGTTCGCAGTAGGCCCACTTGCAATGTTTAGGATTCGCTTTACAAATTGAGGCTGTTATCTATCAATTACATGACAAAATAAGACAAAATAGATGGGAGTATGTTTTTTTTTAACATTTATTTATTTATTTATTTTTAGATCATATAAACTCTTAGATAACACCTTCAAAATTAAACTTAGTTTCCCCTCTGTCTTCTGTGGAATAAAGAACCCCGAGCTAAAATAGTCTTTATCAAGAAAAGTAAACATGCCACTTGTGCTTGGTCAGCAAACATAGCATCACCGCACCTCCGTCAGCCATAATAATGTTGCCTGTTAAAGATTTCTAAGGCTTATCAAGGACTGATGGAACAGTTTGTGTTGTTATACTGTACATCCTGTTAACCACTTGAATCAAACACATTTTCTATGACATGGGACAGAATATTCTATTCGCTTGCGCGCTCTCAACGCGATTGTCTTTGCTTACTATTACTTTGTACTATGACCACTTGAATCAAACACATTTTCAGTAACATGACAGAGCATTCTATTAATTCATGCTGTCAACGAGATTGTCTGCGCTTATTGTTTGCAGATTTATCCAAGTTTTAAAAAATGTTTTCGTGACCTATATTGCCAAATTCTCCATTCCATTTCACCATACAAGGACAGGTGATATCTTCATCTAGCCGACTTTAGGGCAACTTTTTGGGAATAATCTACTCTAGTATCTTGAAATCCCTTTCCGTCACACTTCATATTGGGTCCTGTTCTACATTGCTTGCACAGTGTAATACATGTGTTTGTGTGGAAAAAAATAAAGTATTGTAGTTTCTAATGTACAGCCTTTTGTTCTTCACAGGGAGAAAAAACAGAAAATTCATGACATTAAAAACAACATAAAAGAAGCTATAGAGGTAAGAAGTCATTTTCATGACCCATTTTTGGTGGTCAACAGCAGTTAAGATTCAGGAATATCTTGCACTTTTCAAAGAAGTGTGTCCGAATATTTACGATAGGTTGTATATGAATTAACTCGTTGTTTTCTCTTTTCTTTTTCTTCATATTCAGACGATTGTGACGGCCATGAGTACACTCACACCCCCATGCCAGTTAGCCTGCCCAGCAAACCAGTCCCGAATCAATTATGTCCTCAACCTAGTAAACCAGCAGGATTTTGAATTTCCATCGGTAAGTCGTAGCTTATTACCATGTGATAAATTGACGCTCTGACCTCTGTGATTGTTCCTATAGGCCTCCAACAGACTGCAGTTAGCTTCCAACCGGAAACTGCGAGTCCCTTTTTGTCCTAACATACCTCCACTTTTGTTTTCTCTCATCATGAAGCGACTTGAGGTCCATCGAAATCGTCATATCATCAAGGTATTACTTCCTATTACCAGAGGCACTTCACGTACATCTTGTGTAGCCATGTGGTTCTTGCGATTGCCCATGTTAGCGTCACTTGGCTAAATACGCACAGAGAAGAGTGCCAACAAGGCCTGGGAAGCCTCCGGTAGGATGGCGACATCACTGGCTAGCCCATACGATATAGAGACAGTCAGTACAAGTTACACTGCTGGAGAGTAAGCAGCAACCTCACTAGGCAGCCTGTATGAGTCTGTCTGGTCTGGCTGCCGGGTGGCTCAGTAATTAGCAGGTGTGCTCCCCTTGGGATGCTGTCAATTGAATGAGCCTCTCACCTGAGAGATCCATGCGGCCTATTAACACTGATTGTCTGTAATAACCCTAAATGGGTCTGGTGGGACCTGTCCTCCAGGAACACAGAAAGACTCAGAGGGATTCCCCCTGAGTTGTAGGCTGCTCCAGGGGCATGCTGAGCAGTCAGGGCAGGGCTGGCAGCAATGCACTACAAGCCTGGTTCACACTACAGGGCAGGGCTGGCAGCAATGCACTACAAGCCTGGTTCACACTACAGGGCCAGCTAGACACACTGGTTTTCAAATCGCCCACCCAGCCGCCTCATAACCAAAAACGGAATTTATGCTATATAAAGTAAGCGAATCAACATTTTTTACCTGTTTCATCCTGTTTATTCAGCCCACTTTACAACACCGGGAATTGGGAAGGCTCTGGCAACAAAAGATCATTAGCTTCCGATACCAGTTGCTTAAGAACATTTTGGGGATCCCTTTTATTCTTGTCATCCACCTCTGGGTGCTGTACAACAGTGGTTCTCAACCCTTTTCTAAACCCCCACATTGATGCACATTAGGCAACGGACCCCCATATGATTAGATTTTGTCTCAGGGACCCCCATCTGAGAAGATGTTTGTTTAGATATGACTCACCCCTGAGCTCTATAACTGTCTATACTGTAGGTGGGGAGATAACATTGGAGAGAGTGAAATCTATGATTACCATAGTCACTCTCTCATTCTCTATCTCATTCTGTCATTGGGCTAACTTCTAGTAAATTAAACGGTAAAATTAAACTATTCCCCACTTTTCTGGGGACCCCCTGGAACCTCCTCAAGGACCCCTGAGGGTCCCCGGACCCCTCGATGAGAATCATTGCTCTACAAGACAGAGGTTGGTCTTCTCATGCCTCATCCTCATTTAGTGATGTTGTGTTTCAAAATGAATGTGACTCCTTCCTTAACATTTTGCCTGTAGAGACGAGCTCCCAGCTGAGGATCTGTGTCATGTAAGACCACCAAAATCTAGCTCTAGATGTATTAGCTATATGTGTATCATAGATCATATGTATCATATAGATGTAGGCCCTGCAATGAAACCAGAGAACTGGCCTTCATTGTGAGAACTAACACTGCCTACACAGGGGGTGCAGAGTTCATGATAGAACTTGTAACACCAAAATACCACCACTTATGCAGAGTCAGAGGAAGTCAGTCCACCATGAATATATTTAAATTCATGCCTTTCATTTCTTAAAATCAGTTAGCAGTTTCATGACACTACAAGAAAGCTAGAAAAAGGTTTTTATGGCACCGTTGCCCCGATGTGCCAACTGGCCATTCTCAAACTATAGGTCCTCTTTTTTTCCCTTTTTTTTTTTTAGAGCCGAGTTTCCAGAGAATCCACACTGTGTATTTGTATGTAAGCAAAAGGCAGTCTCCTGATATTGTCTCTGTTACGTCATGGCAAATTTGTTATGCGGGCCTGTCTCAAGCTGACCCTTCCCTGAAGCTGTCAGTCAGTAGACCACCACTAACATTCTCAGCCAACCCCCGTCCCCAGCAAGGTCTGGGATGTGAGTATCGGAGAGGTTTACTTTTGACTGCCTTAAATCCAGTTTGTTGTTTTTTCCTCTTTATCTATTTGGTATGCGGTGAGGAGGATTTAGATTTTAATATAGTATCATGTCAGTGTCTGGTAAAGAGTTATCAGAGAGTTTTACCTGATATCTATTGAGTTTATTTTTTTCCCTTTATCTATTTGTTATGTGGTGAGGGGATTTAGATAGTAATATGGTCATAGTGGTATGTCAGTGTTTGCTTACTGGCAGTAACTAATAACAAAACTCCAATTCCCCCGAAGCGGGAAGTTAGGTAACTGTATAGTTCCTACAGTAACTGTTAGTCAGGCTCATTAAATGGATGTGGGTTTGAGTGTTTTGGGTTAGAGAATAGAATAGAAAACTATCTGCTAGGCCTGGCCTCTCCTCCTCCTCCTCCACCTCCTCCACCCGCTCCCCTCGTCGTCTGGCCTTAGGGCCTACTGGGAACCAGTTGGACTGGTTGACTCTAGCTGTCTCTGAGAGGGAGGGAGGGAGAGAGAGAGAGAGAGAGAGAGGATGAATAGGAATGAGGCCTGGGTTGAATCTCCCTAGTCTTTTCTCAATTCCTTTCTGGTCTTCTTTCCAAGTTTTATTATTACAAAAGCTGTTCAAAGAGAAGAGGAGGAACCTCAGAATTGTTAGCTATAGGCTATATCGGTGTTTATACAAAATGCACGTTGGATGGAAGCAAAGAAAGATTACTGAGATTCTTGTTTGTTGTCTTAACATATAGGGAAGAAAAACAACAAATATAACAACCACTAAGCACTATTTCTTCCCAGAATGCTTCGTACTTAGAAGGCCTACAGTATTGGACCACTGACTGATTTGTAGGTGGTGTCTTTCTCTTCCAGAAGATACTGTATGCCCCCCACCTCTCATGTAGTAGAAACAGAGGGGAGAGGGATACAGCTTTGTAATATGAGTCTTAATTCTAAGCCATGCAGTAGTGATCAGTGGTACTGCCAGGTAGAACTCCTAGACTCATGAACTTAACGTGTTGGCTGATACAGAGTACCAATCCGATCCATCACTTGTATTAAACAGTATAGCCTATAGTATTACCCTGGTTTCAGCCTGATATCTGATACCGATACCCTGTTTTAGCCTGGTTTCAGCCTGATTTCAGCCTGATTTCAGCCTGATATCTGATACTGATACCCCGGTTTAGCCTGGTTTCAGCCTGATATCTGATACTGATACCCCGGTTTAGCCTGGTTTCAGCCTGATATCTGATACTGATACCCTGGTTTAGCCTGGTTTCAGCCTGATATGTGATACTGATACCCTGGTTTAGCCTGGTTTCAGCCTGATATGTGATACCAGTTTCGGTACAGGTGCAGCCCATAGTTTTATTTAGCCTACACGTTTGTGTTATGTATGTCAATAATCTGCATAGGGCTGCACACCGGGAGGTTGTGGTGGATTATCCATAGGTAGATGATGCCAACTACTGTTACAAGCTCAGATGAAAAAAACCCAAACACTTGATTTATCATGGGGAGATTTGCTGAGCATCTAGGCTTATAACACGCTCCCACCATTCACACCTGGAAGCTGCGTATTACAACCAGTCTCCAGACAGTTCAGTGCTTTGCTCAAGGGCACTGCAGAAGTAGAGGAGACCATTAATCAGTCAATTCCCTGCTGGTCCCCGGGATTCGAACTGGCAACTTTGCAGTCACAAGCCTACTTCGCTGCCACCACTCTAGATTACCATTCTAGTAAAAGGCCTGACCTGATTGGTGCGTTATAACTTAAGTGCATCCTCTTGGGTACAAGTGCATCCTCTAGGGTACAACCAAACAGATAAAAACTCTCTGTGTTGTCCATAATGAAAACAGTATGGATCACACTTGTAGATCACTCAGATGCTGAAGTAACAGTCTCACATGATCTTTGCATGTAAAAGGGAACATCATTTAATACAGTTCATGTTCTACACCTTCTCATCTTGGACAGTTCAGTCAGTGTTGGTGAACATGTGGGACTCCAAACCAAAGACAGAACCCAGATTCTGATCTGTGATGTCATCGAGAGACGCTTTTGGAGCTGCTCCTTTGACACTGTATGGCTGACTTTGTGAACTCGTAGAGTGTTTGTTTGAGCTTTTCCTCCCAAATTAGTGAAAACAGTGGTAACAGGTCTGAATGAGGAAATGTATCCTTTTCCCTGAAAAATCACAGACACCCTCTTCAGTCAAAGTTGATCGTCTTATTGCCAGTAGAATGGCTCCATTTATCACAAATAAGAGAAGTCCAGCATTCTGCTCTTGCTTGGCACAACAGTAAAACCAGACCTTCTCATTCCACATAGAGTTGTTCCAGAAAATGTCACTCGTTGACCTAAGAGTCTGGAATCATAGCTGTCTTGTTCCTGCTTTGAAAAGAACTGAAAGATTAAAATGATTAAAGGTGGCTGTAGTAAATGTGGTAAACATTTTGTAACTTGTTAGACTATTGAGTATAGTGCTAAAAATAATTCGGAGGTTTTATTTGTGAAATACCCAGAAATGAGATTTGTTTAGACTGCTCTGGGTGATAAATGTAGCTCTGGTCTCAGTCTCATCTCATCCCTTACAGCTTGGAGTGAATTTAACAAACTCTTGTATAATCCTGTCTCTAGTTACAGTGGACTCAGAAGCTTGATTCAATTGGGAGATCTTTTTTTAACTGCCTACCAAAATAGTAGGTTATAATTATATAAATATTGGTTTTATTTTGGTAGGCTTGTCGTTAATAATGGGTTATTTGTGTCTAATTGTGCTCTGTGAGACCAGCCAAAGGCTATGGTGAAGCCATAGGCCTAAGTAAAAGCCGTTGGTTGTATCAGTACAAAGCTTTCCATTTCTCCATGAACTCAATGAACTCCTCCGTTTCCTGCCTCTATCAGACTCCTCTCATCTGCTGCTCCTCTCTGAATAGGCCTACAGATGAAAACCTAAGACTGTACACCCATGGTTCTTCAACTCGTTCAGCCCGGGATCCAAATACGAAATGTAGTTTCACCCTGGAACCCAGGCACATTAAAACATATAGCTGCTCTTGTCATGTGGTGTGCCACCAGCAATAGCCCTGCGACCCAGTCTGGAGTCTGAGACATAGTTAAAGAAACCAAGCTGTACGCTGTGTCACTTAAGTTATTGTATTGACTATGTTAATGTATTCTGTTGTATATCAGAAAAAAGCTGTGTTGAATTGTATTAGTTTATTCCTGACTCCAGTTGTCTGATGTGGATGATGCCCATACTGCTTTATGTGTTATTCTGTTCTATTCCATTTTATGTCCTTCCTCAAATTCAAAAAGGGGGTTCCTGGGGTGAGAATTGTGTTTTGTACAATGAGAAAACGTATATCTATTTGGGGGTCTTCTGTGTTTGGGGGAACCTTTGCCTAATGCCTGTTTTTCTAGTATGAGTGACATTTCAGTTTTTTCACAGGACAGTTTTCTAGTTGTTTTTTTGGTCACACAACTCTTGTTAATTTCAAATAGGTATTTCTGTTCCCCTCCCCTGTTGTTTTGTTGTCACCTCGTCATTTGTCCTTTCTTTTTGGGGTTTCCTCAGCACATTATAGTTGTAGGGGTTGGGTTGGGTTCCGTTAGCCAGCTCCATTTTGGAACTGGTTCCAAGTTAATGAAATAACTGGATTTGTTAAGCTCCAAGTCTAACAAATCCTCTTATCAAATCTTTTTCCCCTTCTCTCTTCTACAACTCCCCTAACCTCGACCTTAACCCCAGTCTTTCAGTATTAAATTATTTATGATTTTGTTGTGTTACTTACAATATTGCTGAAAGAATATTTTATTACTGCATTGAGTGCAATACAGCAATAAACATTCTTTACCTAAAAAAAGATATATTTCCCCCACCAACAAATGACCCAAAAAGATATGATAACAGACTTGAGTGGATTTGGATTAGATAAGCAGATTCAATACTGGATTCAGATTTGATAGAATGCTTTCAAACCCCAAACCTATCTAGGGTTCTTTGGAAGTGCGGCAATTTCTTAGTTATTTTCTTCTCTTTTCTTTTTTTGGGCCAGAATAATGTGATTGCGATTCAAATTGTGATGCATGTGGATGCAGCTGTTTATATACAAAATAAAATCACTCGATAAAATGTTGTGGGGAGGGTGGTGGCGCCAGTGGCCGTGTTAAGAAATTGCTCAGAGTATAATGAAGGATTTTGTATACTTAATTAATAAGGTAGGTATTACATACAGCATCTGAATACCATATTTAGGAAGCTGTCTGAAACACCTTTCCATCTGGTGAAAAGTTGAAGTATCTGTCTGTGTGTCTGTCTGTCTATGTGTAATATGTTATTTTATGTTACTTATCAAGGTTGACGGTGTAGTAGTCCTATGAGTTGGAGTATGTTGTCTGAGCCAGCCTCTCTCTCTCTCTCTGTGTGTGCATGTGCTCTGTTCTTCTAGGAGTTCTATGAACATACGAAGAGCCTGTGGCATGACGAAGGCGTCCGCGCCTGCTGGGAGAGGTCCAACGAATACCAACTCATCGACTGTGCCCAGTAGTGAGTAGAAACGCCTCTTCTGGTCTCTCTATGAACATGGATGCAAAACAAGACACACTGGCACCTCTCTCTCTCGCGCTCTCTCTCTCTCTCTCTCTCTCTCTCTCTCTCTCTCTCTCTCTCTCTCTCTCTCGAACACTTGAATAATAATGGTAGTTTTTTTGTGTGATTTATACTGCCAGTATGAGGAAATGAGGCTCACAATGTGACAATGAGCACTTTGCTACCTTGATAGTGTCTGGGTGTTCTGCTTGTTAGAATGTGGTAAGCAACGTAGAAGAATCATCGACTTGGCACAGTGCTAGGGTGTGCAAGGTTATCCGGTTAGCCAGTTAACCAGTCATTTAAAATTAACCGAATATTGATAACGGGTAAATGGTTCATTCTTTTTTTTTCTTTTTTTTTTTTCATTTTATAGGGCGAATATGTAAAACATCGGTTAAATAGAGTGAACACAAGGCCACACTGGAGCTCTAGCAGTAGAAGCCCAAGCTTTCAACTTTGTCCAGCAGCCAGGTTGAGCGCCGCTATTTCCATTAGATATCTGCATCAACTGCAGTGAGACATACACTAAACCTAGTAACTATGAAAGGATTGTATAGCCTGCTGCATACAATCTTTTCTTTAATACAAAAGCAGATCGATGGGGAACTCGTGCATGGATCTGTTTGTGGAAGGCATGGCACATACCATTACTCAGGTAGCCTACCCGACATTGCCTTGCACTGTATTTAGTAGTTCTCATTCTGGACAGGCATGTTTTTGCCCAGATATAATCGATGGGAATAATATTCATCTACCGTTATGTTTTGCACTGGCTTGCACTCCTCATAAATCTGTCCCAATATAGACATGTAGAATGTGATGAACGCTGTCATGTCATGTTTCATAAACAGGTAGTCGCCTACGCAAAGCAGTCAGTCAGTTGTCTCTCGCCATTCCTGTCTGTAGCCAGCATTATTTTATTTTTTGGGTTCAGTGGCATGTTTCAGTGGTATGGTTTCCTTGAGAAACGTATACTTTTCTTGACAAGTAGGCTAGCTGTCACCTCAGTTTTTGCCTTTCCAAGTCGCAAAAAAAGAAAGCTAGTGATGACGAGTGAGGAGGCCTAATAATTCGGGCTGGTTGTCTCTGAGAATATGAGAGTCTCTGAGAATATGAGAGTCTCTGAGAATATGAGAGTCTCTGAGAATATGAGAGTCTCTGAGAATATGAGAGTCTCTGAGAATATGAGAGTCTCTGAGAATATGAGAGTCTCTGAGAATATGAGAGTCTCTGAGAATATGAGAGTCTCTGAGAATATGAGAGTCTCTGAGAATATGAA